>CAUYSK010073128.1:0-26118 GCA_963575035.1 Avahi laniger
AGTGCTGTAACAGAAGGAATGGCCTGAAAAAACACAATAATATTTTCTGTCTCTTTAAAACATCCCCCACTTCTTTTTGAGAACTCAAACCTGTATCCCTATCTCAGGCCAGTGGTTGGGAAGGACAGCGTAATGGCTTTGCTCTTTGTGCTACAGGAGATGGCTCAGTGGAACTGCCAGACAAGGGCCTGGAGATCCAGGTGGGCCTCCCAGGATTGTCTTTGCGGGAAGATGGAACCTATCAGAATCATCAACCCAACCATAGTTGAACAGCAATTGCCTGAAGCTGAATAGCCTCCCTTTAAAAACTGTGTTTCTGCCTACTATTAGGAGGGTGGCATTTTAGACAGGAGTCTCCAACCTCCTCATTTGCCGGCAAATTAATAAACTTCTCTTTCCTTCTCCTCAAACCACTGTCTTCCTTCTCATGCAGCCTTGGGGACAAGTGCCGAACTTTCGGTAACAGTACATGTGAATAAAAACAGGAGCTAGCCTCACTTTAGTACTAATACTATACCTCTTTTACCTTGGATTACATAAATGAAAATTGATTGCAGAATATTGAAGATTTTCATACCATAGATGAACTGAGATTTTGTTAACACTGTATAAAATAAAACCAATTTAAAATTCAAAAAAATCAAATAATTATTGTATATATGTATTTACTATTAAGTGAATGAATTATTTCCTAAGCAGTATCCTCAGCTCTCTTATTTCAGTGTTCTCTCAATCTCATCAAAATTCTCAATGCTGGTCTCCAGATGCAAGCACTGCAGGAAATAATTGCACAGTCAGATAATTGGTGCCACTGTGAATTTACGTTTGCCAGCCTCATCTGAGCCCTTGATGTTGTTTCTTCTAGTTCTCTTTTCCTGTCTCCACAGGATCTATTCTAAAACATCCTCCACTCTTCCCAAAACTCTCAAGTCTCCTTTTCTGATGACAATCCTGTTTCCTGTTCTTATCACAAATGAGTTGAAAGCTCCCTGTATTTACAAAAGTATGATTACTAGACACATCAATGTCATGTTACATAGGAAATACTGTATCTCATACTATATTGTTCCACTCTAAATATTCCTTTCCTTTCTTCAAGGATCATTTCTTTCTGAACCACCTCCATTTTTTAGTTTCTGTAGACCTTCTCTCTCTGCCATCTACATTAGCTTCTAAAGGTGTGTCTTCCACTTTAAGTAGAGAATAAAACACATTTTTTCTAGAGACCCTCCCACCTACTTTCAACCATTGTCCTCTTTAGAAGTCCCCTGCAGTTGAGTTGGTAATGCTCTACCCTTATCCCTCTTCAAGGAAAGATGAGAGCCCTCTCACTCCAAGGACAACCTTCCCAGAGTGTCCCATATTGATGAAGGCCTGGACATTTTGGCTCCAGAGTTCCATGTAGGGTTAGCTTGGGCTCTGAGAAATCTTGTATCACAGCCCCACTTCTCCCTCCTCTGTAGCTATTGATCCCAAGGGTATTCCCTAATAAACAGCCTGCGTGCAAAATTCTGTCTGTCTCATGTCTATTTCCCAGAGATTCCAAATTATAAGAGTTGGTGACAGATGTGGCCTGAGATTAAGCAATAATACGGGTTTTGGATTTGGATCAGTTGTCACGCAGCTGGCACTGGAAGAGAACATAGATACCTCCTCTCACAGGCAACTTTTTAATTGTTAAAATCTCACTGGTGGTGAACCGGGATGGCACGTGAAAGGGAATGCACCAGCTGGTGTGACGTATCAGGCTATTGACGTATCAGGAAATAGAAACTATAAAAATGATATTTGATCAGTTTTGGGAAATTCTTGAAGCTCTAGAATAATATAAATAAAGGCTGAGAGTATTAACAGAAAATTCAAAGCCACAGGTGAAACAAGAAGGTCTGCTGGTAGTATACACAGAAAGTTTCATCTCCTGCAACATGAGGATGAAAAAACTTAGAAATTATCCAGGACTCTTATCTTCAGCAAAAGCTATTTCTGAAAGAGGCTAAAGTCACTAAGGCAGATCTTTTTGCTACAAGGATGGCTCCCAGAAACATGTAGAAAATTATGGCCCATGTTAAGTGAGGATAAGATGACAGAATTGCCATGACAGGTGGTGCAGGGAGAAATTAAAATACCCAGGAAATGTTCATGTTGGAGTGAATGTACTAAGTAAAGCTGAAAACCCACCAGTCAGTTCCATGGGAAGGCCCACAGTTTAGAAAATCCACCAAGGCCACAGAGAACACACTGGTAAGAGGGGCACCAGCATCATTGAGATGTTCACTGGTGTCTGCCATCTGCAAGCCAGGGCTGATGCTGAAATTTTGCTCTTGTTCTTAGCTCTTTGATATCAATGGGATAGTAAGATCTCAAGAAAACAGAGTGTATGTGGAAGTGCTTAACTGTCAGGAGGCAGGTGGATTCATTTATGGTAATGAGCAGTAAGGTTTGAGTGGCCGACAGAGGGGCCTAACACACAAATAATGAAATATAGTCTCTTTACGGTAAAAATAGATGAGCCACCAGTAAAGGTGGCACTCAACTTGCACCATGGGAAGAACAAGAGACGGACTATTAGGAAGTTGTAGGCAGTCATCAATCATATTACTTTCCACATGGTAAATGTTTACAGCTTTGACTAATGTGTTCTTCATACTTACTAGGAGAGAGAATCAGAAATGGTTCACAATCATCAAGCACAGATAACTGTACATGCTTATTGCTCTTGGCCAGGGCTATGTGACCTCTCCCATGTTCTGTCCTAACATAGTACAAAGAGATATGGGCCATCTGGATATCCTGCACATCACATCCATGCACTATGGCAGAGACATCATGCTAATTAGACCAGATGATCACAAAATTTTTGTCACATTAAATGAGTTGCTAAAAATATACACTCCAGAGGGTAAAAGATAAACATCAAGAAATTTCAGAGGCCTATCATACTGAAGCCTAGTGTTGGGTCATTTTAGCTCCAAGTCTTCCTGTGGTTTTGGCCAAAGTTGTAGTCAATACTGCATCATAGCCCATTTTTCCTTCTGCCCAACTCTGTTCTCCCCCATCCCTTCTTTCCACAGGTGTGAATACCAAAGATATTCCCTAATAAATGTTCTGATAAGCTCAAAGCCTGCTTCCTGGGGAACCCCACCCATAATACATGCCACAGTCAAATCCATTGTTTTTATCTTCTCTCCTTATTGAACTCAAACTTACTCTGTAACTTCCTGCAATGTGACTTCATCACTTACCACTCTATTAAAAACTCTTGTCAGGAATATTACCCATGACTCCTTTGTTAGTCATACCAAGACATTTCAGACCTTATCTAGACCTTTTAAATGTATCCAAAACAGTTACATAACTCCTTCCTTTTTAAAATGCACTACTAGCAGACATGACAAGCAACTGCCTTGGTTTTCCTTCTACCTTTGATTGTTCCCTCCCAGTGTTGTTTTTAGGAAGACTTTTTTGCTCTTCCTGTGCTATAAGCCTTTGTGTACATTAATATTCTTTGTAGCCACTATTTTCTTCTCAATTATACATTTGCTCAGAAGAATCATTTTCATTCCCATGTATTCCAATAGCATTTACATGCTGATGACCTCCAGCTCTATAGCTCCTTCCCTATATAGCAACCTACCTATGTCTGCACTTGGGTATCTCGTAAATAGTTCAACTCATCAGGACCACAACTGAACTCATCCTCTTCTCCCTCATACTAGCTGCTTCTATTTTTTTTTTCCTTTATCAATTGTATAGAGTACATTTCCTTACCACAAATTTTTCAGACCAGAAAAATGGAGATGACACTGGCTCCCTCTCTCCATAACCGCCCTATCCCCATCGACTGAATCATCAATGCTGTCATTTCCGCCTCTTAAATATTACTCTGTGAAATTGAAAAATTTTCTCCTTTCCCATTTATTTCTAATTTAATAAACAATCATCTCTCACTATCTGGTCTCTTCATTAATGAGCATTGACTTCCTTGTTACAATCTGCAAACTGCCACCAGCTTGGTTCTTCTAAAACACAAATGAGGAAATGCCATACTTGTGCTTAAACCTGGACAGTGACCTCATGACACTGACATGGCATGGCATAAACATTTCCTGGCTTGGCTCTTGGGGTCTTCATGATCCAGCTTCTATCTTCCTGTCTAGCTTCTTTTACCACTCTCCATTTACAGTCTCTGCATCAGCCATGCTTAAAGACTTTGGGTTTCAGTTCTTTGAATATTATGCTTTATCTCACCTACTGGCTCTTGCCAAATGCAGTTTTCTCTGTCTGGAAACACCCTAAATCCAAACCTGCTCTATCTGTCTCCTATGCTTTGATCCATTTAGTATTACTTCAGTTGTCCCAGCTTCCAAGGCTTTCCTTACCAAGGTAGGTTTCCTTGACAAGTTCTTCCAGAATTATTCACTATTATAACATCATAGCATTCTTTACACTTTGAGATTTCTTCTTTGTGTTTCTTCTCTGTTAGATAAAGAGCACCACCTCTAACTTGATAATCATGGTATACTCTGCACCAAACAATGTATATTTGTTAGGTTAATGCATTAATTTATATGTTATTTAATTTCTCATGTCAGCATGTCCAGCTCTCAATCAAGGTTCTCCTAACTTCTCTAGATCATGTCTTCTTCCTTTAAATTAGAACTTTAAAGACCATAAGACCTTTAAAAAGAGCAGTTGCTAACTCTTGTGGCATTATCCTTCCAATACTACATAAATATTAATAGAATGGAAGATTGTTTAAAGTGACAGCCAAAACCTCCAAAGGAGTGACACTCTGAGGTTATGATTTCTAATACTACAACAGCAGCTGTAAACCTAAGCATATGCTAACTAAAGACGGACACTTAAGAAGCATTTTAGAATTAACATACTCATTTCTTCTTCACATATTTTTTACTTAGTAGATTCAAATCCAATCTGTTATTCTGACAGTCACGGATTTTGTTTTTATTTTTATTTCTTTGTCAATTTCTCTAGGCAAATATGAATGACTCAGATTTCAGACATAATCTAACTGTTAGGGGAATCAGGGTATTTGTTCTTATAAAATAAAACGTGGCCTTAGAGTTACAGTGACTTTGCACTTTACTCTTTTGTAAGAACATTGCACTGACTCTTCTAGCACTTTCACAAAGAAACACAGTTGTCACTGCCTGACAGCAAACCTAGCTCTGTGGTGGCCACAAGTGTCTCTGCAAGTCACCCCTCCCAACTGACCTAGTTTATCTCACCTTCTGAGAAGATAAGCTATTCTTAGGGCACCCAGGTGCACTGATTGAGCAGGTTTTGAAGAGGCTTTTCTATCACAGGTTAACTTGTGATTAATATGAAACATTGAGTTATTTCATCAAATTTGCTTCATAGAGATTTCTAAAAGGTCTGTTAGGAGTTCTTTTTTTATCCACTCGCATCTAGGCCATGCTTCTTTATGAATACAGAATTTTGTAAAGTAAACTGAAGAGTGCTATTTACTGTTCTATATTAAGAATTTTTAACACGTTTATTGACAAGAAAACATTTCATGACTGGGCTAGTTAGAAGTAGATTGGGACTAACTGTAGTCATGATGTTAAAATAAAATGAGTTTGATTGATTGCTCTTTAACAAAGTGCAAGAGAATCTTAAGCTGGTCAGAGAGAATTGAGCGAAGCTATTTATAAGACATGATGTTACTACGAATTGTCAGGAAGTCTCTCTTCAATGGGATGCACAACAGATACTGTATGTGTCTGCTTTTGACTTGTATCTGACACTGAATGTATTCTCTATGGGTGGCACAGTACCCTATGGGCAATTGCTATGTACACAATCCATAACTCAAATAAATAATTAAAAGACCTAAAATTGCCTTTATTAAGCAACACAATGTCTCTTTTCTCCCTGTATTTTATATTGGAAAATTTCTGGAATAGACCAAAAAGAGAAAAAAATCTTTTCCCTTGTACTATGCCCATTTTCTCACTCTGAAGTTCCCAGATAAAATGGCCAATTCTTATTGTCATATTTCTGGGAATCTTTCTCTTATGAAAAAAGAAACAAAGGAATTAAAAAAAGATTCAGGAAGAATGTTCAAAATCACTGTTAGAGAAGAACCATTCATTGATTTTGCATTGCTTCTCCTTCACGATGTCTTCCCTTGTTTCAAATTTAAGTTTGAGTTTTGGCAATAAAGACTTAATACATAGAAAAGAGAACCCATTACTTTTATGAATTGTGTATAAGAGGATGGCTGACTAGAGACATCAGTCTCCAGATCACCTCAGAAAGAAGGAAAAGTTTTAGATGGAGAAAAAATAAAAACATAGCGCAGATTTAATTCTGAGGGAAAAGTATCAGAACCTACTGGAGACGCCACAGGAAGAAGTTGCAGAGCAGAACAAGAAGGAGCAAGATTTCAGCAGAGATCAACCCCCAGGAAACTTGGAACCCAGTGGGAAGTGTAGGTGGGTGTTTGGTTTTCCTCCCTCACTCTTCTGGCAGACTCCAGGCTTCCGAACTTTGGGAGAGCTTCTCAGCCACCATGAGCCATAAAGCTGCTGACACCAGTGAATGGGGAGCTTCTCAAGAAGAAAGCACCAGTCTGCCAGCCCCCTTGGGGCCAGACCCCTCACCACAGACCCAAGCTGAGGCAGCAGGCGCCACACTGCTTTTCCAATCACTTTGTCCCTTTGTCCACCCCAGGGAGTTTTAGCCCTTCATTTTTCTTGTCACTGGTCCCCGCAAAAACATTTTCCAACTCCTGTCCAGACTGCAGTGGCCATAGGGGGTTGATGGGTCCCAGGGGAGCTATGTGATCCCAGAGCTTGGACACTCAGGTCAGGCTGCCTTCAGGGGAGAGGAAGAGTGCAGCCAGCCAGGGGAGCCCTTGGGGACAAAGGGGACCAGCTCTCTTCCATTCAGACTCTTCTCCTCCTTCCCTCCCCTGCCCACAGCTGATGCAACTGTGGCGGTTCCCACATCAGCAGGGGTGCCCCAAGGGATGATAGAGCTAGAGCTTGCAAGAGAGGCCGCTTCCCCTTTATTAGTGCACCCACAGCAGCAAGGCTTCCACAAACATCACATTTTCTCACTAGCAAGTGAGAGCGAATCAATGGTTACACGTGGTCACAGAGTGGTGTAAAGGACACTGGAGACTAAGAAGGGCAGGAAGTTGGGTGGGGGGTGACAGATAAAAACTTACCTATTGGGTATAACATACATTATTCTCATCATGGGCACCCTAAAAGCCCTGACTTCAGCATTATGCAATTCATCCATGAAACAAGAACATTTGCACCCTCTAATACTTTGAAATAAAAATTACAAAAAAATTAAAAAAAGAATAGAAGGAAAGAAAATAAATTGGATATAGTAAGGAGCTGAAAACCCAGATTTATGAGATGTCTACCATGAATACAGCATTATGTTTTATGTCTCATGTAAAAAATAATTAATTAACTTCTCACAAAACCTTATGAAGCAGATAGGGTTATGCTTATCTTACAAATGAGCTAAATAAGGTTCTGAGAATTTAAAAGACTTGTCCAAGGTCTCTCATCTACTGAGTGGCAAATCGTAGATTAACATCGGGGCTGCCTGAGTGCCGATAGCATATGTCTTTAAATTTCTTTCATGCACTGCTTTCCCCCTTCTCTCTTGAATACATAAATAAAAGATAATCAGAAACAACATATTTTGCATTTGTGCAAAAACAATAACTAAAAAAAATACTTTCACAAAATTAGCTCACAGAAGTAATGGCAGGTGGATTTCTTACTGTTGATTTTACTGATTAAGAATCTGAGACAGGCACACTAATTTTCTCTAGGACTTTCAGAAGTTAAGGTCTATGATGACTGTGCCTCATTGCTTTCCATTTGAAATCCAGCCATTTCTTCTACACCATGCTGCTTAATGCTTATATTTAAATGTCTTTTTAATTACAAAACATTCAGTCTTTCCTTGGCATCAGATATCATCTTGTATGTGTTAAACTCTTCCCAGATTGGAATATAAGCATTTGGAGTAGAAGGAAATTGCAGAAGAGGGCATATTTATTTATACATCAACAAATTTTAAAATGTGTAGTCATTTCTGGACACTACATATTTTAGTTGCATCTAGAATGTAATCTTGTTTTACTTACATTTTAAAATTTTCTAAAACACGCCTTGCCCACTGGTAAATGTTGTCACACAATTCAAATTAGTTATGGTGCCAATGACTTTTAAAAGAAAATTATAGTTTAAATCATATACTTTAAAAAATAGACCTCTTAAAAATTGTTAGGTTTTATGGGCTGTTTTAATTATTTTAATCTTGCATTTCAGCATAGAAATCTTCTCCACTGCCAAGTTAAATCTTCAGAAGAAAATGAAGATAATTATCTTTTTACATTACACGAAGATTAATGATACCATCAACACTTATTATATAAGTACTTTCAAGAATTTAACCCATTGCAGTGTCTGAATTTGAAGTAAAAGGCTAAACATTTGCCTATGAATATATAATTAGAATTAAAGTGAGGTTTTCCCTTTATGTTATATGCTTGTATAAGGCATTCCAAAGGAAAAATAATGTGAATTCATACATAAAATTCACGAACTAAAAGGATTTTACTATCTCCGTTCAAGTTTCCCACCTCAAACAGAATAAATCATATTTCAATATTTGGGTGAATAAACAACAGACACACATATGACAAACATATTTTCTCAACCAAAAAGTCAGGGTAGGACAAAGTGTTCCACAGAGAATCTGGGAGTCCAGTACTTTTATTGCCATTATTGCTGCTCACTCTCTTTGAATGCCTGCTATGCAGCAGACACTGTCATATATACTTTTATTAATTTTCTCTAATGCTTCATCACTATTTCAAATTCGGTATTATTATATCTACTTATATATGAGCAACAGACTCATATATAAAGTCTAAATATATAGAGACTAAGATGTGTCAAATATCTTGTTTGAGATACATAACACGATAAGATGTGATTAAAGATTCATTTCTGGGCTTGCTTGGCTCAAAAATTAGCTTTCTCTTCTAGATTATAATTCCAGGATAAATCATGAAATTGTCAAAATTAAACTTTATTCGCCACATTGTGGCATTTTCCTACTTTTTTACCGTGTTTTTTGGTGGTCCCTTCAGGCAGAATTGGATTCAAGAAAGAAATGTACCTTATCGTTAAGCTGAGAGAACTTAATGTGTTTCTTCTAAGAGTCCTAAATCAAGGAAGTAGCAGCAACAAAAACACAGAAACAAAAGCAACTGAGAGAACAATAATAAATGGTTAATATCACATATTGTACAGTTTTCAAAGCATAAGAAGGTTATTTTGGAGGTTTGATTTTCTAGCATCGAACTCCACCTTTACATCATGTCCATTCTTTAAAGAGTGATTATTCTCTTTCCATCAAATGCTGTCCATGCATATTTTGCTCAGGGTTGGAATTTGCTTTACAAGCTACTTGCTGGCTCTGAGGACACCAATGCTCAAGACCCTCTGGTCCGTTTCACCTAGGTGGGCTGTGCCTCTCCTGTAGCCAGAGCTCTGCTACTAACGCGGCAGCTCGGCGGGCGTCCCCACGCATACCTAACGGCAGGGCAGCGGTAGGGGGTTGGATTCTGGAATTTTAGGGAAGAATTAAAAATGTTGCTTAATATTTTACTTTGCTTTTAATATTATTTTTTTGTTTTGCTTTGTTTTTCCTGTTCTGATTGACTTTGGTTTTAAAACTTATCATTAAGCACCTCGGCAGAGCTTATTTTTTGGAAGCTTCTAGTTTTTCTCTTCCCTATGCTCAAGATCTTTGGCTTCACTCACACATCCTGAACCCTATCCTTAACTAAGTCTCCTTCATGTTTAGAAGAGACGGTAAATGGATTAATTAATGATACCTACAAAAGATGGAAAAATGACAGCAATAGCATTTCAATATTTAACTTCTCTGCAACTATCGTCTGTAATACCTCCCTCTTTTAAACTTGAATTTCTGAACCCATTTCTTGAAACTTGTAATAGGCAGCATAATGCCCCCTCCAAAAACAACTCATTACCCAAAACCTATGAATATACTGTTAACTTTCATAGCAAAAGGTACTTTGCCTATGTGATTAAATAAAGGGTCTTGAAATGAGGGGATTATGCTAGTTTATCCAGGTGAGCCCAGTCTAGTTACATGGCTCAAGAGAGCAGCATCTTTACCAGTTGTGGACAAAGGGAGATGGGCCTCGAGGAGAAGGGTCAGAGAGATGCAGCACCATTGACTTTGAAGATGGAGAAAGGAGCCTCGAGCCAAAGGAATGCAGGTGGTCTCTAAAAGCTGGAAAGAGCAAGAAAATGGATTTTCCCCTAGAGCTCTGGGAAAGGAACACAGCCCTGCCAACACCTTGATTTTAGTCCAGTGAGTGCCATTTTGAATTTCTAACTTACAGAAGTATAAAACAATAAATGCATATTATTTTAAGCTACCAAGTTTGTAGTAATTTGTTATAGCAGCAACAGAAAACTAATATGCTCATCTTTCCCTTTTAATAAAAATTCAGGATAATATATTTTCCTGGTTTTTCTACTACTTTAAAAAGTATTTTTCTTCTGTATCACAGACTCTTTTGTTTTCATCCTTATTTATTATCTGTAAGGAGTTCTATAATGATTTTCTTATTGTACCACTTTATATGGGATATTCTATCCAGTGCTGCACAATTTGCTAAGGCTATTGAATGTCTATGTCTAACTCTAAAATAGTACACCAATACCATTTCCAACAGCCCATAGGAGATCACACCTATGGAAAATTCCCAGAGATACCTTGAACTTAGTTTGTTCTAAATCAAATTCATTATCTCTTGCAAGGACCACATTTCTACTCTCAAATCACTCATTTCTTGAGTTCCCTAAATTGTTCATTTGTATTGTAATCTACCTACTTTGATAGGGTAGAAATCTCTCTGTTTCTTAATACAACCCTCTCCCAGAAAATCACAGTCATTTGGTCATTTCTAACACCCAAATACAATTCTTCACTGCTGTCACTGACCTAATTTAGGGTCTTGTTATTTCTATGCTAAACCATTGAAAAATAATATATAATGATGTTTTATAGTGAATAAAATTAGTCTTTTATTGAATGCCCACCACATGCTAAATACAAGGATGCACGTGGATTGTGTGCATGGTAGGTGGGTATTATCTTGTTGTGGACTTTATATTCTCCAAGGGAAAATATTGAATTGATGTTGTCAACCTCAGTGTTATTAAGTCCAGATTTCAAGATATCTAGTTGATTCTGATTGACAAGCCCAACTGATCAGACACATGCTCACATTTGCAGAATCATCAATAATTTTTTATTGTTTTTTTAAATTTCCATAATAATACTTACAGACTTGCAAGTACTCATCCAAACTCATCCAATTCTTAAGTATGAAACTATGGCTCTAATTGCAGTGTTCCATGATATATTTAAGCAAAGCTATGCAAAATGTCACATTGAACTCTGAAAAATTAAAATATTAATAATTTTTGTGAATAATTGCCTAATTTGCACATTCTGGGGTTTAATTTGAATGCTGTACTGATTGTACAAGCCTTTGAATAATTCATGCATAGACCTTCTCCATTACCCTGATAATCAGAGTTCTATACTGGTTCCAAAAAGCTGCCTTGTGACAATACTACCTACTATGATTGGGGATGTAATACTATATTAATTATTTTTTAGGAAGAAAAAAAAATGAAGGAGAGTACCTGCAGAAAATTAAGTGACAAATTTCTGTTTCAGATGACCTTTGTAAAAACATACATAAAGATATCTTTGTCATTTCTTTTTCAACTTATCTTTTCTGTCTAGTGACCTTATGAACATTATAAATGTGTATGTAAATTTCTTCATCTAACAGAGGACTCAAGATAAAAATCCTGACAACACAGTTTACTCTATAAGATATAATCGCAGTTTTTACTCTCTAGTGGGAGAAGTCTACTTAAGCTGTTGCAAATTAGATATACTGTACAGCTTTGGAAAGATTCTCAAAGTCTGGCCAATAAATGCATATATAATTCCAAAAACCCAGCTTTCAGTTCCCAAAAATGCCCTCAAATTTATCTTTAGAGGTAATTGGCTTACCAGTAATCTTGCCATCACCTAGACATGATTTTTTTAGCATAGCAGAGACACCCTTACACCAACAGAGATCTACACTCCAGAGAAATGTGATCCACCAAAAAAATTTAATTAACTTGCACATTGTATTGAAATCTTTTACAGATATCATGGCCTAGCTCAGTGGTTAAGAATAGAGGCTTAGAGTTAGACTACCTGGGATAAACTCATACTCTGTCCCTTACTTGCTCTGAGATCTTGAGTAAGTTATTTAACCTCTCTAAACTTAAGTTTTCTCAAATGTAACAGTTGGAGGATGATGGAATTAATATCTGTTGTATACATCTTGTTTAGTTGAGAAATGTACGAGAGAACATATATTAAATTAGCATACTATGAAAGATATATTAAGAGCTAAATAAAAGTGATCTTTTGTTTTCTTCATTAATGCTCGCATGCATTACCTATTATCTTTTAATTCTTATCTTTTGGATTAAGCGTTATCTATTTTGCAGATGGAAGATGGTCTGAAGAATTGCAGTCCTTTCTTCCTCAGTAGTTTTCGATGTGACTGACCATGAAATTCACGTGGACACTTTCAGCCTTCCTTTTCACTTCTTCCCTATCCCCCAATTCTGATTCAGTATGTCTTGGATGACGGATAAGGAATCTGTTTTTCAAAAATGCTTCCAGTTGATTTTCACAATCAAACACATCAGGAACCCTTTGCTTTTTATCATGAATTTTCACCCTGGGCTGCAGGGGAACCATAAACATCCTAAATACGTTTGTAAAATCTTTGGTGGTTTGGCATTTGCTCATTTTCCTAGGAAAAAAGGTTTAGCAAGTTTTATCTGCTAAAATGTAAAGACGATACTTTAAATCCACTATGCCTACACCTGGATAGTCAAAGAGAACATGACAAACTTGGGACGTATGAATTTGATGTCCTGTATGAATTGTGTCTACTAAATGGTGATTTTTTTCAGTCTATATCAAGGGACAGTATGATAAATAGCACCATAAGCTTTATTTCTTTAACAAATTAAGGATGTTTTTTTAAAAACATGTCACTGCAGTAATTACTTGTTTTAGGATTAAGAATAGATTATTTTCTTAAATGTTAGGTTTGTGTTACATTATAGGCATTGTGAAACTTTTTTTTCCTTTAGCAAAATCCACAACTGGCAAATAAATATGTTGGTAAGAGTTCATTAACCTCATCCTCATCTCATTTCTCTTTCTTCTTGACTCCATCATCCATTTATTGTCCATTGCATTTTGTCTCATTATACACCTTAAAATTTCTCTGAAATAAACCTGGTCAGTAGCTCAGGTTTGTAATCCCAGAGCTTTGGGAGGTCAAAGTGAGAGGATTGCTTGACCCCAGGAGTTCTAGAGCAGCTTGGGCAACATAGAGAGACCCCCATGTCTACAAAAAACTTAAAAAATAAAATTAGCGTGGCATGGTGGTGCACATCTGTAGTCCCAGCTACTCGGGAGGCTGAGGCAGGAGGATTGCTTGAGCCTAGGAGTTTTAGGTTGCAGAAAAATATTTCTCCCAAATAAGATGTGGTATAAACATGTTAAATATGTAATAACCTTAGTTTTTTTAAAAATGTTATATATCTGGTGAATGTGAGCATTCTCAGTGAAATAATTATTCTAAATGAATTGCTTAATATTAAACCATGCTTATTTATGAATGGTAAACAAAGCTTAGAAATCAAAAGTAACTGATTTTAATTCTGTAAAATAGGAACCTAATTTTAGTTTACAGTAGGACTAAATTTAAATGTTGATATAAAAAAATTTGTTTTTTATTTTACTACAAACATAAAATGAATGTTTTATTACTCTATAGCTAAAATATTACATATAAATGAATTAAAGTGGAATATATATATTATTTAAAATAAACTGCATTAACACCTTAAAGTGACAATTGATAACACTAAGCTTTTTATATTTGTTTTTATCATTTGGGAGTTTTCCTAATGAATTCCCACAACAAGGTACAAATAGTTCTGTTGTGAGTACGAATCCAAGTATAAAGAGCAAATTTAAAGTAATAGTGAATGTTCATGTCATTTTTACAGAAACCTAGAATTAATGTGTTTAAATTAGCTGAAAAATTAACCTTTTGTGTCCATATATGTTTGTTACAAAGTGGGAGACAGGGATTATTTCACAGGTACAGAAACTATAGTTTCATAGGTAGTCAGGATGGCATGTTTATTTCATGGAGAAATAGAAGGAAACAGAGGATAGAGATGGTGACAGGTCAGGTTATTCACGTTGGTGACACTGACTGACTATGATCAGTTGACCCAGGCCCAAACATACATTGGTCTTTGTGATGGTTAATTTTATGTTTCAACTTGGGTGAGCTAAGTGATGCCCAGATAGTTGGTAAAACATTATGTTGGGGTGACTCTGTGAGATCGTTTCCAGGAAACATTAGTATTTGAATCAATAGATTAAGTAAAGAAGATCACCCTCCCTGGTGTGGCTTAGCATCATTCAATCTATTGAGGGTTGGAATAGAAAAATTAGGTGAAGGATGGGCATATGGGCAAATTCTCTCTCTCCTTGAGCTGGGACATCCATTTTCTCCTTCTCTGGGCCATCAGATCTCCTGGTTTCCTGGCCTTTGAATTTTAGGACATGCTTCTTAGGCCTTTGGCCTCAGAAGGAATTATATCACTGGCTTTTTCTTGAGTCTCCAGGAAATTAGGGTATCATGGGACTTCTTGGCTTCCATAATCACATGAGTGAATTCTCATAATAAATCTCCTCTTATATACAATCAGCCCTTCAAAGCCATGAGTTCTACATCTGCAGAGTCACCCAACCACAGATCAAAGATATTTGAAAAAATATATACAATAAAATAGTGTATATTTTGAAAATATAGTGAAACAGCTATTTGCATAGCATTTGTACCATATTAGATAGTGTAAGTAATCTAGAGATGATTTAATGTATACAGGAGGACGTGTGTAGGTTTACATGCAAATACTATGCCATTTTATAAAAAGGGCTTGAGCATCTGTAGATTTTGGTATCCATGGAGGGTCCTGAAACCAATCCCCCATGGATACCAAGGGATGCCTGTATATCTACAGTTATCTCACTGGTCTGTTTCTCTGGAGACTTATGACTAACACAGTCTTCAAGTATTAACAATGAAAGCTCCCAGAATCTCTGGCCAGTTTGGTTTTAACCTCATAAACTGCAGCTCCACCAAACGCCATCTTTCTTGGACTGCATCCTATACAGACATTGACTGAAGAAATATCTACTATGTTCTATTTATAAGTTATTTTGTTAGGATATATTTTGTTTTGGTATAAATAGACCAAAGTAAATGAGAAAAATAAAGACAGATAAAAGGCACAAAGACACAGAAAAGATAGAAAGAAATGGAGGGAGGGAGGGAGAGAGAGAGATCATTGAGGAATAAAGATGCAGAAAAGTAAAGGAGAGGAGAAAGAAATGGATACAGTATCTGTTTCATATACGAGCTACCAACAACAACAAAAAACTAATAGAATTTAACTGGTAGTCTAGCCCTGGTTATAAACACATTTTTGAAAAAAGGAAAGTATGGTATAGGTGTCATGATTATAATCATACAAATGCCATTATTTCATATGCATCTATTGCTGGGAGCAAGTCTCTTCCTCATTTTATGTGAAAATTTGGCTTATAATATGCAGTGATCTATCATCTGTAAGAGAAATGCGCAGAAAGATAAATTGTACAGTGGCCTGACAAATCTTATTAAAGCAACATATAGAAGAGGAAAAATTAACAGCTAATCCATTATAAATGTCAAATCCACAGTGCCACTTTCTTCATAACTATTGTATTTCCATTTCTTTCTCATTAATCCTTAGTCCTTATGAAATAGTTTTCATTGGTTGATTAGTCATGCTGCATATCCACAAATTTCTAATCAAATATGTCACTATTACCTTTAATTTAAAAGCATTATTGCAAAAAGTCAGTGAAAATTTTTTCTTTTCCCCCCCAAAAAAATGGACAAATGTACAACTAAAAGCAGTCATATTGGTCTTTTAAGTTAGAATATTGAGGAAAAATCTTATATCTTTTTTTTTCTATTTTAGACCATATAATTGAATGGATTTCCAGAAGTAGAAAAGAAAAGGAAGTCACTATATTATATCTGCAGAAAGTTTATAAACAAATAACTTACTCTATATTTGCCAAATTCTTTAGGGAGAAGCATGATATTTAGATAATAAACGGAATACTCTATTTATGGATGGTGATTATAAGTTATGACTTTAATTTTTCTACACAGTACTTTTTTTCATTCTCCTTTCTTTTGGATCTATTGATAAATAATCTGTTCCCCATATGTGTGAGGATATAACAGAGACAGAAACAGATTCAATCAAAATATTTTCCAAAGTATAGTAGATTGAAGATAGTCACAAATACTTTGCCACCCTACCCATTGACAAGTGGAATTTAATTTCCATTCTCTTGAATTCGGGTTGGCCTTCACAATTTGTTTGACCAATAGAATGTGGCAGAGGGGATGCTCTTCCAATTGCAGGCCTAGGCTTTAAGAGGACTGACAGCTTCCCCATTGTTTTCCTGGAGCCGTGAGTATATAGGAAGGCCAACTACCCTGAGGCCACCATTCTGTGAGGAAGCCCCAACTACATAGATATTCCATATGTAAGCACTACACTGACATTCCCATCTGAGTGAAGGCTTCTAGCCATCCTCACAAAGATAGCAGATATGGGCATGAAACCACCTTGGATTGTCCAGACTAGGTGACCAGTCGGCTAAATGCTACCAAATAACCTCTGTTAACAGCACTTGGCATAGAAGATTTGTCCAGGCAATTTTGTCTATATTTATGACCCAAAACATTGTGATATACAATCAATGTCTTATTTTACGCTACAATGTTTTGTGATAGTTGCTACATTAGGTTTGACCTATAGATGCTAAAAGCAAGAAATATTCTTCCTACTAGAGTTGCTAAATGGAGATTGCACAAACATGCAGCAAACCAGCTGGCTGAAGCCATGCCCACCCATTAACTTAAGTGGGATATGACCCAATAAATTAATTTGGATTTTAGTGTTCACAAAATAAGCCTGTTTGATTTTATTTCTAGTATTTGCAACTTTAAATAATATGGTTTTCAAATCATCCTGATAATCAGTTAAAATCCCAAATTTGCTAGTAATAGGAATCACTTTCTAGTGGTTACAACTTCCAGTATCATCTTACTAGTTTGGCCTTTATATTATTTTACGATCCTGAAACTTCTATTCTGTTCCCATCCCTTTTGGTGTATATTTTTCTTCACTTTTTCCCTTTATTACAATGTCTTTATATTTTATTCTTGTTAATTTTCTTCCTTCCAGATAGAAAACTACAATGACTATGTTTCTCCTCATAATTTCTCTATTTCCCTCCCACATAAATCTGTATCTCCAAACTCAAACAGTTTTCTATCTCCATTATCTATTTTAATGCCATCACCTTGGTTTCAACCTATGAATTCTGGGGCAGATACATTCAGACCATACCACAATGTTATTTCCATGGCAAACAGGCATCTTAGATTTCCGGCCATCTGAAACAAATAGCATTCAGAGTCTTAGTGTGAATGGTGGCATGTGTATAAAATTACCGATATCACCATATCACCACTCATCCCAAACCAAGACTTTGAAACTTATTAAGAGCTCCTATTTTGGCAATCTTACATGCTCCAATAATACCAAGCTGAATTTAACACAGTTTGTATCAGTAAGTTTATTGCTAGGAAGGTACACAATTGCAACAAGGTTGATCATTGCAATGATATACTCGTGGAAATGGTATCCAACCCAAACTTAGATGGGTGAAGGGAGGGGATGTGACTCAGTTGTTTCTTGAGATGACTGTTGCCTGAACTAAATCTTAAGGGTCAGAAAAGAGTGAGTCAGGAGGAACAGTTGGCAAGGTTAGGGGTGTGGCTGGAGGAAATCCAGGAGGTACGTTTCATGTAAAGAAGAGCATCATGCCCCTAAAGAGTACAAAATGTGAGAATCATTGTGACACTGGAAAAATGCATTTAATTGTTAATACTTTAAAATGAAGAAACAGTATGAGACGATGCGGAAGTGATAAGTTATGTCTAATTCAAAAAATGGGCTTCTCATGTTAAATAGCTAAGATTTGAAAATGTAGAGTAAGAGAAACTTTGATTATTTTAACTTGATAATTAATGCTGTACTTCAGTCAATTGCTTTGGTGACAAAGGAGCAATTCAAGGTGAGATTACCAAGATTGAGTGTATAGAGGCCCAATATGTTGAAAAGGAACAATAACAACAACAAAAAATGAGATTCTAAACTTGGCCAAGGGAAGTCAAAATGGTGGGAGAGATTTGAAAGATACAAAAAATGCAGAATTAACAGACCGTGGTGACCTCATGGATGACAGACAGTGGTGGGAGGTGTTGAGGAGTCAAATGGCATCAAAGAAGACTCTTAGTTCACTCTTAGGTTGGGGGGATGTTGTTAGATTCCAAAGCTGGGAGTATGAAAATAGAATTAGGTATTAGGACAAAAACATGAATGTGTAATGTATAGGTGCAGTATTATCCCAATGTTGGGGTCAAAGGGTAGAAAATTATCTTTGAAATGACTAAGCAGAGAAGGAAAGAAAAGAATTGAAAAGAAAGCAACTTTATTGTACATGAATATGTCCCAGAGGTCCTATGGTTTTCCATTTTTCCTGTGTGCTGCGACTTTGTGTTCACCTGTAATTTTCCTCATAAGTAAGCTGAGGCTTAAAAGGAATACATAATTTAGTCCAAATCACATAAATCAGATGTTTAAAAGCCAGGAGTCAAACCCAGTTCATTCTGGCCTCCAAACATTTTTCATTCAACCATACCTGGAGATAGAAATTGAAGCTTTATCTAGGAAGCTTGATGTGATTTACAAATCTGCACTCTTGATTATTATTTATCTATTCAGAAGGAATCTTAGCGTAAAATGACACAGAACTCTCTCGGGGATCTTTAATCATGTCTCTCACACTAATTTTCTTTTCCCAGTTTCTGTTACATTTTTATATACACAAAATTACTCAAATGTATTTTTCAAGAGCAAAATGGAGGTCTGGGGTTGCATGCACTTGAGTTTGAAAGATACTTGTAGCTTATAGTGAAAATGTCTTCACTTGTAAATCAGAATGATTAGAAAAAAGTAGATACTTATACTGTCATGTAAGAACTTACAAAAGAAGAACAGAAAACTCATCTAAAATTATTTTTACCTAGGTGCTATGTTTAAACTATAGCTAGAATAACAATATTTGTTCACAAAACATGTTTTCTATCAAATAACACACATGTTAGACTATAAGGTTGAATCTCATAATTTAAAAAGAGCACAGTATACATCTCTAAATGTATTTCATTTTGTCAAATACAAATGAATTTAGATTAGCTAAACTCTTGTCATGAATCTTTTTAGTAGATTTTATAATGTACTATTAAGAAAAAGTTGTTTGTTTCAATTTGTCTCGGCTTAAATACAATACAGGAAGATAAACATTAAATTATAGCTGGAGATTTCTGTTTCCAAGAAGTTCTATTTTTGTTTCAATTTATATGTAAATTTATACCTAAAGTAACATACATTTATAAACAGCAACAGGAAATGTTTAATAGTAACTTCAAATACAAGTTTATACAGAATGATATCCATATCCAAAACAACAACAAAATACTTGAAAGAGGATTTTAAATTCTTGTAACGATGTATCGTAGATAACAGTGAACAATGTGGAAATGGCTCAGCATAAAAGCTTTGCAATCTCCTTTTACATAATTTATTAATTAAAATTCACATTACAATGTGTATGCACGTTACTCTCCAGGCATGTAAAGGTCTGAATGCTGAAAACCTTAATAAATATCACTTTCTGACACTAGTTACCACATTAATATCTTTTACAGGCATCATTTCATTTTACTGCATCTAAAATGTGGTGTTCTCTGAGTCAAAAGCAAACTCTCTGGACCAATATGACAGCCTTTGTTTTAACATCCAGTCAGTGTGGTTTCTGCAGTTCTCTTCGTCTTTGTGCTTCCACCCCTATTGTTCTTTTACCTTGCTGATCTGATGTTTTCCTAAAATTTTTCAGATTTATTTTATTTAACATCTTCCTTTGTTTTCAAAATATGTGCTTGAACCTAGATTACTATCAGAACATTGTGAATTTTAGGAGAATGTTTCAGAAACCAGCTGTCTTGTTCGGAGTTCACAGTGGAAAACTTTTTGTCGAGACAATATACAAAATGAGAAATAAATGCTTTAAGAGAATAAAAAGTTACAGAAACTAAGTCACATACAGATTATGAAAACTTTGATTTAGTTGAAGGGAAATTACTGCATTCTGTTATATAGAAGAGGTTTTTGTTTTTGTTTTAATTTTACTAGGCAGTAATTGGGACAGATATATCTACATTGCTCATTATTTTAGAGGTCAGACCAGTTGTCCTGTCAAGCAAAAGATTCTCTCAGCCCCTAGTAGCTTTGGCATGCCCAGAATTTCCAAGGAACTGTAGTCAAGAAAGTGATCAGACTTGTAGGTATCTTATATCTCAATGTCCAACTCAATGAATATGTCAGATCTCTCCCTCTCACTCTCTCTCATCTTTCTATCTATCTCCTAAGCTTCTCTCCTCATTGCAACACCTTTTGGAGTGCTGTCAGACAAGACCAGTGGAGCTTACTTCAACCTGTGATACTTGATCAAATTATTTGTTCGGTTGTTTCTTTAAATTTTTTTATGATCTTTTATTCTGTGATCTTGCAGATGTGATAAATTAAAAACTAAAATTAAAAATCCCCTTCTGGGTCAGGGTCTCTAGTGATCTTTCCATCAGAGGTATTACTCAGAACCAGCCCATTAACTACAATAAAGAAGACATAAATCTTAGATACATCCTAAGAATTCCAGCTCTGTCCACACCATTATAGACTTTTGGTAAGAAGAAATTGTAAAATCCTCTAGCCTTGAACTTAAAATATATTTGAAACTGTAATGCTCCACACAATCTGGGCCTTGCCTTTCCACCAAACAATCTTCTATTATAATACTCCACCTTGTTACCACCACACTCACCACATTCTAGCCACATCTGTTTCCCCTCTGTTATCCAATATGTGCACTCATTCCTACTTTAGAGCTTTCTGTCTAGAAAGCATCTCCTAGATCATCAGAAGACTGGCCTGATCATTCAGGTCTTGCTGCAGATACAACACTCCTCACCCCCAACAGAATGGCTTTTCTTGACTTGGTCCTCAACTCTAGAGTAATATCTTAGTAATTCTCACCCCCATCACCCTGTGTTGTTTTCATGTTAGCACATATTACTATGCTTTATTTTATTTTCTCTATCCCCTGCCATCTATATAGAATTGAGTATCTTATCAGCACCCGGCCTGTTGTTACTCAGAAAATTGATTGAATGAGTAGATTTAGTAGTAAAGAAAAAAAAGTGGGTAGTATTTAAACTAAAACTTCAAACTTAGCATTTTTCAACATTTTATATATATATATATAAAATAGATTTTAAACATTTTCTAAGAATAAAGAAAATATATAATATCACCCAGCTACACAAAACCCTTACAAGGCATTAACAAATGGAAAGAAAAAAACAAAAAAAAATAATGATAATATAGAATTGAATACCAACTCACTGAGACCTGGTGCCCAGCATAACTCCAATCCTATTAGATTATCCTATTTTTAGTATTCCTAACACACTACAATAACTCACCATTAGACCCCAAAACTGGGATTCCAAGTGTCCTATTTTTTAATTATATTTTGAAAATGCTATGATCTCCATTTAATTTTGCTGTTTCATCCACCAGCAGCTAAATAGAATAAAAGGATTCTAATTTAGAAACAGTTTCCCAAAAAGGAAAGGAAAAGTTTCTAGCAATTTGGACATGTAGACTGTATTTCCAGAGAGTAACGTTGGAATTATGTACAAATCCACTCTTGCTTGTCAGTGAGAAAGGCAGGGATTGGGACAAGAGGCAACGGTCCGCAAAGCAAGAGAGAAAGTGGGAGACGGGTGACTGAGCTAGAAATGAGGTTCTCACCCCGTCGTTTCTTGCAAGAATGAATCAGAAGAAACATATGGGATTTGCTTCTGTGTTTTCCCATGGGTAATATAAATAAGCAACATCCATTTGAAGACCACACACACACACACACACACGTGTGCACACACGCGTGCATACACACATTCACACACACACAAAGTTAGTAGGAATTGCATTCTGGACCTTAGGAGTCTGCCCATGTCTCCTGAATTCCTTTTCTGCATTTATTGTCTATAATCCGCCATTGTCATTTCCCGTCACATGATTCTATGGTATCTTGATAAACTATGTTACAGTTCTTTGAGAAAGGGACTTCTGTTTATACATCTGTTTATATCACAAACAGCAGCTGACAGTTTTCCGCAATTAAATACTGACAGAGCTAATTACCGTATATTATCAATTGATAACAGGCATGGCACTTCCCACAGCATCTAGGTAGAAGAAAAAAACACCTAGAAAGCATTCTGTTTATTAAAACACTCAGCGAATTGATATTAAGCTTCTATTGTGTGCCAGGAACAGTTACAAGCACTGGAAGTATAGTAGCTAACAAAACCAACAAAACCCCCTGTCCTCATGGAGCTCATATTTTAGTTTGCAAAGAGAGACAATAAACAAAATAGCTAAATAAGCTGTATAGTGTGTTAGCTGGTCATAGAGTCACTGAAGCAAGATAAAGCAGAGAAGGAGGGGCATGGCAATTGGGTTGTAATAATTCTATTTCGGAATCTTTCTGTTTGCTTGCTTATTTGTTTCACCTATGCAGATTTCCTTTATCACTCTTGAAAAGAGTACACCGTACTTTGCTTAAGTATTAAAAGAGGTTAATGAATCTGCAAATCCAATGAATTATTGATGGCTTCAAGGCAAAGACAAGTGTCGCTCACAATTTTTTTATGCTGTGGGTCTGCTTGTGTGTGTTCTGGTGCACGAGGAGATGATACTTTAACCTCAAGTATGTATTGCTCCTTGGGTGGGGAAAAAAAATCCATATATAATTTAATCAATATGTTATCACTTGTTATTGTTTATACAAAGTCATGGTGTGTGTCAGTCTTTCAGACGCCAGAATTATTGTATAAAAAATAAGAGTTAACTCCTCAGAGCATCATTTGCCTGCCATCCCACCAAAAATATCACCCTTGACTCCAGCTCTTCCAATGGAGGAAGGAGTTTTTTTTCTGCAAAATACAATAATGTATACCACAGAAAGGTATTCACAATAATGTAAACAATGAACATTGATAGTTAATAAAAAAGGAAAAAATAGAATTTTAAACACCAGGTCAATGGAATACAAACTTATGCTCCTAGTAGTCTAGAGTTGAGGGACTTCGAGGACTGTATGCTCTCAACCTTCTCTCTCTCTTTCTCCCCACCCTCTCTCTATCTCTCAAGCAAGCAAGCAATAAAACGACTGCCTTGGAAAACCATGCTAGAGCTTATAAATGTGAATTAATTAGGCATCAATAAAAATATGAAATCTCAGAAGCACTGAGCCTTAACAGTTGGATATAATATATCAATAGATGTGGATTCAGGAGAAATGAATCTCCATCCAAAAAATTTACAAGAGGGAGGAAGAATAAATACAGACAGAATAGTAATTACCAAACGATCAAAGAAAATTACTTTGAATTTCAACTTCTCATGTTGGCCAGCTCTGTAATTTTGAATTATTATTTTATCCTTTCTCATTTATCTATTTTTGATCCAAACTTTTGAAAATATCTTTATGAGTCCAGGTCTAGTTTAATGAGTAGGCTTAGTCTGAGATTTCCAGAGATTTAATTTGCATATACTTTTTGTTCTCATTTTAAGATCACTTTTTTAAGACCATACTCAAAGAAAATGCTCAATATATTCTGAATTTCTTCCTTTGGATTCATTTATTAGCCTTATTTTTCTTATTTTAGAAAAAAATAGTTCTTTATGCACAGTAATAATTTCAAGCTTATTCTTCAATAGCTGTATATGTATTATCTATGACTCTTGAATGAAGATATTCCCATTAAATTCAGAACTTCTACAAAGTAGTAAGCAAATCAGAGTTCTACATAAGTAGGTAAAAACAGTAAAGCTAGAACATTTTAGAGAGCTACTGAGGAAAAGGTTTAAAACTGTTTAAAAAATAATTCTTAAAATGAATTCAAAATTTCACAATAAAGCTTTGAAACATATTTCTTCATCCCATAACCTGCACAGTTATTTTTCTCAGACTCATGGACTCCTTTTCTGGTGGATGCAGGTATAGAAATTTGCCTATAACTGAGTTTTCCAGCATCCACCTCTTCAGTATCAGTATCATAGCTGGTCAGCATTTTTCTGCTTCCTTTCTGGATGGTAATGACCCTGGCATTTCTGAATCTTCCCAATGCCATTACTCAGTGCTCCAAATAATGAGGAAGAGACTGCAGACAACTGAGCGGCATGTTAGTTCCTTGCTTTGACATATTACCGAATCCAACATCTCAAAAGACAATGGCACTTTCGAATCTCACACCCAGCACCATTTTGGAATAAAAAGATAAAAAGAGTAGAGCTTGAATCCTGGATCTCTTGAAAAACAAAAGCATGCTTTACATTTTATAAAATTATTGTTTACTCCCCACATGTTCTCACTCATATGTGGAAGCTAAAAAAAGGTTGATGTAAAATTAAAAAGTAACAGAGGGTAAGAAAGGCTGAGAAGGGTAGGGGGAATGGAGGGATAGGGAGAAATTTGTTAAAAGATACAAAATTACAGCTAGTAAAAGAAATAAGTTCCAGTGTTCTATACCACTACAGGATAACTATAGTTAACCACAATATATATTTTCAAATAGCTAGAAAGAGGATATTGAATGTCTCCAACACAAAGAAATAAAAAACGTTTGAGATAAGTGATGGATTACTAATTACCCTGATCTGATCACTGTGCATTATATGTATGAAAACATCGCTATGTATATGTAAAATTATTTATCAATTAAAAATAAAATTTTAAAAAGATAAGGAATACTATGAAAAAATTTAAAGAATATAAATTATTGTTTACTAAGACTGAATAGGTCTGTCACCCACTTAAATGTTATGGTTCTAAATTCTTGAGAAACTGAAACATTATTAGACTGTCATGTCCCAACAGTACTTTATACTGGGTAGTGAGTATCTTGACAGAAACAGGAAACACTGTTGAGAAGGTCACTGAAATCATTCTGCTGTTCTGTAAAGTTTGCTCTTTGTGAGCAGTGGCATGCAGCTATTCCACATTCTCACTCACTGTGCTTTCAGGGATGGGTGATAAATACCTTTCAGGCCAGTAGAGATTGCTCGGACAGTGTGCAGAGGAATGGTTGGTAGAAGCAGTTCTGCATCATAGCAACTAAGAGGCTATTCTCGAAGGAGATTGAATCCCTTCTGGTTAGCCATCCCAGCCCTGGAAGTTTATGACAACCACAAAGCCGCAGTCCACCTCAAAAGAAAATTGGGAGGCTCAGAAAGGAGGATCACTTGAGCCCAGGAGTCAGAGGCTGCAGTGAGCTGTCATTGCACCACTGTACTTCAGCCTGGGTGACAGAGTGAGAGTCTGTCTCTAAAAAAAAATTATACTTGAGTGGATTAATAAAATGTGGTATATGTATACCATGGAGTACTATTCAGCTTTAAGAAACAATGGTGAGATAGCACCTCTGGTATACTCCTGGATAGAGCTGGAACGCATTCTACTGAGTGAGGTATCCCAAGAATAGAAAGACAAGCACCACATGTACTCACTATCAAATTGGTATTAACTGATCAACACATAAGTGCACATATAAGAATAACATCTATTGGATGTTGGGCAGGG
>CAUYSK010073131.1:0-72051 GCA_963575035.1 Avahi laniger
CTAAAAATATATAGAAAAAATTAGCCGGGCATGGTGGCGCATGCCTGTAGTCCCAGCTACTCGGGAGGCTGTGGCAGGAGGATCGCTTGAGCCCAGGAGTGTGAGGTTGCTGTGAGCTAGGATGACGCCATGGCACTCTAGCCGGGGCAACACAGTGAGACTCTGTCTCAAAAAAAAAAACAAAACAAAACCTGAGCTTCTCGTTCAGGGGCAGCTGTGGTTTTCTCATACAGGGGCAGCTATATGTTGGGCCTTGCGACATCGTAAAGTCCTGGCTTAGCCTTTGACAGCCCAACACTGTTTAATCTAACTTTTTTGTCTTTGTTTTCTCATTCTGCTTTTAGAAAAAATATTTAACTTTTCTCTCTCCCATAAGAATACTTTAGGCCATACGTATGTTCCCAGCTGCAAACCTCATGCTGGTATTCCAACCTCAGGGCTTCCTAGGAGATTTGAAATCCAAAGCAATAATTACCTGTTTACAACTTATCAAGGACAGCATTAATTTATCTTTTGAGCATCCTTGCTTATGTTTCATAGATGTTGAGATTTCTGCTTGTTTGCTAAAAATTTTTATGTAAATATTTAAAAATTAAATGAATTAAACAAAAATATAGTACATACTCATGTACCACCTCCCAGCTCACAAAATAAAATAATGTCAACACAAAGCCCTGGGTACATTTTCTTTTCCTCTCTCTTTTGTCCCTAGAGGAAATGAATATCCTGAATTTTGAGTTTATAATTCCCTTCCTTTTCTTTATACTTTTACTACATATTCCTAGATGAAATATATAATATTATTTTATACTTTTAAAACTTTATGTAAATGGCGGCATGTGCCTGTAGTCCCCGCTGCTGGGAGGCTGAGGCAGGAGGAACGTGTGAGCCTAGGAGGTCGAGGCTGCAGTGAGCTATGATGGTGCCTGCTGATAACCACTGCACTCCTGCCAGGATTACAGGTGTGAGCCACTGTGCCCAGCTCTTTTTGTTTGTCTTTTTAAAGAAATCTCTTCTTCTCTCGATGCCACATAGATTTCCTCTTATGTTTTCTCTAAATGTTTAGCTTCATTTATTTTTTGCCCAAAGAAGAATCATTTTATATCCTTCATGACTCTGTGAAGAGGAAATAAGTTTTCCAACAGGCCCTGCCAAATACTAACTGTGACATTAGATAGCTCTCTTTACCTCCAGAACCTCAGTTTTTCCCCCTTTCATTAAAAAAAATGCGATATTATAATAACTACCTTGCACGGTTGATGTGAGATTAATTTAGACAAACTATGCCAAGCATCTAGTAAGTGCCTGGCACATCATAGGCATTTAATACTGTATAATGGCTTCTCTTTTATCTCCACTGAGAACGGCAAAGCAAGAGTGAGGCCCCGGGAATATGAAACTGCCTTTCTCTGTGACTTTCCCAGGTACGTGTAGAAGCCCCATGATGGGCTCTTTCCAGCCTCTTTCTGGCAGCTGACTTGTCCTCCCTCCTCCCTCCTCCCTCCTCCTGCTCTGGCCTCTTCTCCACAGCCTGGGTCTCTGCCCTAAGCCAAGTAGCAGACGCCTCTCTTTTACAACCTGTCACAGACCTCTGAGTAGATGCAGGCGAGCCTTCGAGCAGCTACACCATTTTTCCTTCTGAACACTTAAAAACGCTTTTCATCAGAACAGAGCTGTTTTTAAACAAGGATATAGACTGGTTTTCTCACAAGGTTTGTGATTCATTTGCGTTTTAGTTTCTCCTAAGCACAACCAACTGCATCGGTCAGTTCTTTACCGTGGGCTGCAACTTGTCTTGGGAGGGTACAAACAGATTTGAAGTAATGGTCAGACAGTATTTAAGGATAAGAAGTAGTAATTCACACTGTCTGAATTATACTTGAATTGCAGCTGCTAAAAATGGAAGAGATGGAAGGCATTTTGTGTCTGAGGTTGCATATGACATTATGGTTAGAATGTTTGTGCTGTTTCATGGCTTCCTGTTCAAGAATCAAATGATTTAGTTGTTCAGCTTCATTGTGGGATTCTTCTGTGGTGTGTTCTTGCAGTTAGGTTTTTCACCCTGCTTTGAGGTTGATGGCCATTCTCATCAGCACCAGTAATTGATGTGGGGGAGGGACCTCTTCTTAGGCATGCAGTCTGCAATGCCACGAGGTCTTGGTTATTCCATTCCGAAGCCTCTTTAGGTATCATCTGCTTAGTCTTGAACCCAAGGCTGAATCTTGGTGAGTAAAGATGCTGGAAACACCAGCTTGTCTTGGATCAGTGGGTTTCCTTCTCCTCGGATCTTTCAGGGAAGTAAGAACTATTCCAGGATCCTATGTAGCAGCAGTGTTCAATTAAAATGTAATGCCAGCTACATATGTCACTGTAAATTTTCAAGTAGCTCCATGAAAATGAGCTTAAAAAAACAGGTGAAAGTTAATTTTAGTGCTACATTTTATTTTACCTAATATATCCAAATATTATTTCAACATGTAATTAATATGAAAATTCTAAATGATATATTTTTCATTGCTTTTTTCATACTATGTCTTTGAAATCAAGTGCTTATTTTACACTTTCAGTCAATTTCAATTCAGACTAGTCACATTGTCAATTTTCAGCAGCTGCATACGGCTACTGTATTGGACAGTGCCGCTCTGTGATGCTTCCTGGGAAGGGGTGGGATCAGCATACTGCACCCCATCTTCTTCCCTCCATCACTGAGACCACATCTAGCTGACGTCCTCTGTTCTCTTTTCCTTTCAGGGAGATGACCAATGTAGAGTTTAATCTTTATAGAGCTTACAGCTATCCCTTTCCTCTTTAGCATACCAATAAGCTACTTACGTTTTAAACGTGTTCAGGAAAGTTAATCTTCACCAATACATAACTTTGAGTGTTGTTTCCAAATATCCTTCCATATTAGTTTTTGGATTGTGTATGCAAAAGAATATGAAAGCAGTGTACCTAGTACTTAGGGGGCTTAGCAGTCGGAAGGAGGAATGACAAGCAGCACTTTGAGTGCAGACATTTCTCACTGAATCGTCCTAATGACAGAGACAGAGGAAGACTGGAACCACCACAGACTGAGATTCCCCTACAGCCCCACACAGATTTCTTAAACTGAAAACAAAGTGAGATTTTTCAAAGTAAAAATTCAGTGGATGAGTTGAAGGAAATCCAAGTGGAGGAAATACTAACACAGTGGAAAACCATAAAGTGTAAATCATGAGGGAAAAGCTAAGAGACTTGGAGAACAGATTTAGGAAGCCTCATATTCGAACAGTAGAAACAGCAGAAGGAGAAAAGGGAGAAGAGACAACGAGGAAACAACTGTGAGTAGAAAGTTTCCTGGAATGAAGAAGGACTTGCTTGTGGAAGGATCCACTCTCTGGGTTACGCTAAGAACTGATGGAAAAAACAACACGTGGAGACATACACAGATTCTGGTAACATTTCTAACTTCTAAGGAGGAAGACTAAAAGATTTCTAGAGTTGCCGTATTATACAAGGGCCTTTCTGGAAAGTATCCAGCCATGTAACCCCTCTCGTTATGTTAACAATGGCTGGATACTTTCTGGACAGCCCTCGTGTTGTTTAAAGTGTTCAGTTTTTGGCAAAACTTTGTGGGACACACAAAGAAATCGCGAAGTGTGGCCTATAGACATGAAAAGAAAACAGTTGATAAAAAACTGTGTTTTAGGATGCCAAATGTTGGATGTATTAGACAAATACTGTAAATCTGCTGTTATGAATATGTTCAAAAATTCCAGATGAAAGAAAAAGTAACTGACAATGGGAAAACAATCAGATTGATAAAAATTCTAGAAAATGGTAGAATTATATATATATATATATGTATATATGTATTCTAACCTTTAGTTTTTTTATCCATAGGGAATTATTTTGGATGTGTTGATTGAGAAGGGATCTATGTTTACCCATTTTCTTTTTATTTGTCTATTGTGCTGAAGAATTTATTGAACAATCCACCACTTTCCTCTTGATATGAAAGACTTTATCCAGTGTTAAATATAAACATGAATATACATACAGACCTGACTTAAAACTTATTTTATTATGAAATATACGCAAAAGAATGTACATAACATGATGTTTGAAGGAAGATGGCCCTATGCATTTGTATACTGCCCCAGCTTGCACAAGCACACATGAGATGGCCCAAGAATGATGACGTAATGAACATCTCTGTGCCCACGATGGAGCTGATGAAATGGAACGTTATCAATACCCCTAAAGCTTCTTGCGTGTCCCTTATCAATTCGTCCTCTGCTTACATGTAACCACAGCAAAAGGTGAATTTTGTGTTTATATTTCCTTTGCTTGTCTTTACAATTTAGCCATTTGAGTGTGTATCCCTAAATAATATATTATTTGGTGTTATCTTTTTATTGGATTTTATCCAAATGAGGCCATACCGTGTTTGTTCTGCTCAGCGTTAGTGGTTTTAAACTTCATCTCCATTGACATGTGAAGCCGGCTTTATTCATTTTTACTACTTTGTTGTATTTGAGTGTCTAAATATACCATGATTTATTGATCCATTCTACCATTGATGATGCCCTTTTGTACAATATTAGATTTATTATGCTTATATTTTATTTAGAAATTCTGCATTCATTTAAGAGTGAGATTGATATGTGGTTTTCTTTTATTATTCTTATCTAGTTTATTATCAAGATCATAATAATCTCATAAAATGAATTATTGGGTGTTCCTTTCTTTTTACTATTCTTTGAAGGAGTTTTATTAAGATTGGAATTATTTACACTTTGAGTGTTTTGTAGAGTTCACCTCCAAAACCTTGTGTTTCTGTTGTTTTCTTCAGGACAACGTTAAATATTGATTCTATTTCTTTAATGGTTAAAGGACCATTGAGATTTTCCTCTTATTTATTTATTTATTTTTGGAGTCAGTTTTGATTATTTATATTTTTTTCCTAAAACTTTGCCATTTTCCCCAATATTTCAAATATATTGGGATAATTTTTTTTAACTTGAGATATGTTCTTTTGTCATGGTTCATTTTCCTCTCGATCCTCACTGCTGCATCGTTTCTATCCCAGAACATTATAACGGGTCTCCTGACGGGTCTCCGTGGCTCTGTCCCCCGCGCCCTCCCAGCCGTTCTCCGTGGCAGAAATTTTACTTCTCCGCTTAACGTCCCTCCAGTGCTTCCTCGGGATGAAGGCTCTGCCTTCCAGAGCCCCTTCGGGGCACAGACCGTGCCTCTCCAACTTCTCTTCCCCCGACTCTCCCACACTCCGTGCTCCAGCTCTGCAGAGCGCCATGTCCTCCATCCACCTGGCCCTGTTCCCTCCGGGTTCCTGTCTTCGCCCATGTTGTTCTAGAAGGTCTGTTCCTCTGTCCATCTCTCCACTTTCCTGACTAATTAATTCCTACTTGTTCTTTATATCTCAGCGTGGTGCTCATTGCCTCGGCGACGCCTTCTGTGACCTGATGCTCCTGTGCCCCCACAGCATTCTGTTCCGTGCTCTCTTGGGCATGCTTATCACGTGGCTTCGTAATTGCCTGTGTGCTTGTCTGTTTCTCGGTCCAGCCCAGGCCCAGACCGCGAGCTCACCGAGAGCATGGAGTGTTTTGCTCAGTCCCTGAGGGCTAGCACCAGACAATGCATGCTTTACGGTATGAGGCTTAAATTAAAAACTTGTTTTTGGAACTTCGTGATTACAACAACCATAGTATCATACATTTGTACGGCTTCTTACAGTTTAAATAACGCTGTCATATGCATTATTTTACGAAATAATCACAACAGTTCTGGGAAGTATAAGGCTTTTAGTCCCCTTACAAATGAGGAAGCTGAGGCTTTGGGAGCACAAATATGCCTTGTCAAAATACACAAGCTGCCTCCTCTCACTGGTGACAGTAGAGGGAAGAAATAAGCTAAATTCAACATCGACTCTTTTATGCTGAATTTATCCTTTATTCTTCCTTTTTCTTTTATCATCGAGCTTAGTGTGGCTGTATCCAAGGGCCCTTCGAGTCAGTGAGCAGGGTCACTGCACAGTTTTTCTCCCCTGGACTTGCTTTGTTTTAAGAAAACGCAATGACTTTCATGACCAAGGACACCATAGTTTTACCTTTTGACTGCTGGGTATTTTTTTGCTCAGGGGACTTCTCTTAAATTCACACCAACAGTATAACTTTTGTAATTTAAAAACATTTCAGTAGAGAAACAAAATTACTATGCCTTCATCTTCCTGCCTGGTTTTCCTCCTGCCATGGGGAGTTTGGGAGCTCATCTAGCATGGTGTCTCCTGTCGAGGGACATGGGGAGTAAGACCCGAGGACATGAGGGGACATGCTGGGAGCCACATGGTTACTTTGGACTCTGGGCTCCCAGCTGCAAGCATGGGTCCCCCTTTCCACATTGGAGCAGCCGTCACCAATTATCACAGGTGTCTAGCAGGTGGCTGGCGTCTCTAAGTTTGTCCAGTTTATTAATGTGATTTTCTATGTATCCGGTACCATTGGTAAAACTAATCCAGTGTTTATTCAGGACTTAAAACTAAGTGACATTTTCATGTCAAACAAATATGGAATGGTATGACGATGTTTTAAACATCCGGAAGAAAATTATTTATAATTCCATATATTATTAAGAAATAAAATTATACCTTAAAGTATACCAACTTAAAGCCATAAAGCTTTATCACACCCAACACACTGCCTGGATCAAAGACTATAAGTTTGCATTCTTCCTTTTTTTTTTTTCTTTTTGGTAAGAAAAGATAGTATGTTTGTAACAATTTTTTTCCTGATGATTTATGGCTCTAATATGACTTTGTTACTATTGTATTGCAAGGGTTGCTGTTAGCATCTTAATTTTATAAAAATATTACCTTTTGTTTTTAAGGAGTTTTTAATATTTTATGCTAACTCCTAAGATTTTTTGTAGTTTGTGCAAATGAGAATGATGCCATTTTAGACACATGGAGCAAAGCTGCCCTGACTCTGAATCACTACCTTCCCACCGTCTTGCTTGTTTAAGAATTCTGAAAAGTATGAGCATCCTAACAGCAAATCTGGCAGCTTCCACTGATGTGTTCGCACTGAACACTTCCTGCCCTGCAAAGCTTAGAAAAACAAACCGGCTTATGATGAATATAAATGTTTTTCGGGGTATGTGCAAACAGCACATTTCTGTCTTTTTCTTCTCTTGGAAGGCTGCATTTTGAAAGCCTGCATGATTTCAGCCACACAGACGAGCTGTTTCCTGACAGAAATAAAGCTGTAGGGTGAGAAAGACCTTGAATAAACATGAATATGTCCCCGATGTGTTTCTGGATTTTGTCAGGTTGGGTAGTGTCTCATTGCCAAATTGGGAAGAGCCGGTGATACATTTTTTTCTTTTTCTTTTTCTGCTTTTTGCTACTGAATTAACACAAAAATCATGCATATACACAGATTTGTCTGTTACTCAGTAATGGTCTCCGAGGTTGGCATTGAAAACCATGCCTGCATAATGAATCAGTTCTCAACTAACAAGTGTTCTCTGCATATATATATGTGCCCTTGTGTTATAAGGGCGTGGGCAGTATCAGGCTGTGGCTCATGTGGCAGAGGCATGGCCGGATGGTGGAGGCCCCCGTTTGTCCAGGAGGCAGGAGGTGCTGGGGTAGCAGGTGCACCTGGGCCTGGCGGGCTGGAGTTCAGGGGCTGTGGAGGCAGAGAGGTACCTGGGGTCAAGGAAGAAAGGGTCACCCTGCTGCTGTGGGTGGAGGCAGATGGACTCCAGACCCTGCGAGTCCCAGCCAGGCTCCTAGAGAATGTAGACATTTGGGAACCTCCAAGGAAGATGGCAAGATCCAACTTTTCAGCTTAGAAAATCAGAAAAGAAAGTGATGCCCTAAGGAACCCAGACCTACCTTGGCCTGCCCTCATCACTGTGTTTAAAGCTGCAGTTTATGCCCTACCCCAGCACTGCCAACCTCCTTTCCCATATTGCAGGGTACAGTTTACTTCTCTCTTATGTTCACCTTCTGCTTCCCCTAATTGGGATATAAGCTCCTTGGGAAAAGGGATTCTTGATGTTTTGTTGACTGCTGAACTCTCAGTGTCAAAAGCAGTGCTTGGCGCATAGTAGGTGCTTCATAAACATATCCTGATGAAGTGACTTAAGAGACCCTGTGGACCCCAAGAATTACTTGGACACTCCATGCTTTTTGAATTCCACCCCCCACCACCACCACTTTGGTAAAATAAAGTTCTCATTTGTACTTAATTTAAAAGGCAAAGATGCCTTTTCTCTGCCGGAGAGATAATGATGAGTGTTAGCGGTAAAGAGGTTGTGAGAAAAGACATATTTCACTTTAGGATCAAAGTGCAGATTCCAGGCCCAGATGCGGCCCCGCGAGACTGTTGTGCGGAGCACGGGGGCCCTGTCCGGGAGAGAGGCGGTGCCTGACGCAGATCCGCCCCCGGCGCCGTCCCTGGTCCTCACGTCACATCACGTCACGTCACGTCGCGTCGCGTCACGTCGCGTCGCGTCACGCTCCGCGCTTTCTCCGAGCAACGGGGGAGACTCGCGCCGGGAATGGGTCCCTCTCTCGTGAGCGGAGGTGTGTGTCTGCGTGTGGCGTGTGTGACGGGCATGTGGGAGCGCCCCTCGCCACGGGGACAGAGCGGGCCACGGAGAGAGAAGAGTGTGGGGTAGGAAATTTACAGTTCATTAAGGTTTGAGACGGACGCTTAGTTTTCTCCCGTTAGCAGTGGAGCTCTGTTCATGGAATACTATTTTCAGTTTGTTCCTGAGGTATTTTAAGGTAGCCTTATTTCCATGTGGCATTTGCTAATGGAACCTGTTTCCCATAGGGCAGCTTACTCCAAGGTCTTGGGACGTGGGCTCTGGGAAAGGATCCGCACGTGCACGTTGGCAGCGGAGGGCGTCCTTTCCGCCCCCCACGCAATCGGCGAGTTTTTAGGTGACGCTGGGAAACGCGGGCTGTCCGGCCAGAGCCTTCGGGCCTCCGTGCTGGGGGGAACGTGCGGGCACCGCCTGCGGCTCTGCGCGGGGAGAGGGCACCCTGGGGCGGCTTTTCTAGGAAAGAAATTAATTATTACGGTCGTCCGTGTCTGCAGCCCCGAGGTGAGCACTAAAGAAAGTTCGAAGATGTAGGGAAGCAGCGCGCCTCCAGGTTTAGGTTTTCTCCTTTCAGGGAAATGAAAGGTGAAATGTGTTCCAGCAAGATCTTCCCACTGATTACTATGGGCCCAGCCTGCCAGCGCTGATTAAGGCCGCGGGCGCCCGTGTGTGCCTGGGGATGGTGTGTGTAGCGTGTGTGGTGTGGGTGTGTGTGGTGTGTATGTGTGTGCGGATGTGTGTTGTGTGGGTGTGTGTGCTGTGTGGTGTGTATTTGTGTAATGTGTGGTGTGCGTGCGGGGTGTGTGGGTGTTGGTGGTGTGTGGTGTGTACACGGCAGGGGAAGGGGATCAGGGGAAAGGGAAAGAGGGAGAGAGAATTCGAGAGAATGCGTGTTTGGCGGCAGAAGGCGTGGTGCCGTGAATGAAATCTATGAGATACAATTCCAGTGTAGAGTCTTACGTGATGTATTTAAATTCAAGGAGGAGGAGCTTGCTTTTGGGTGTAAAAAGCCCATTCCGAACAGGGGCGCCCACGAGACGCCCCACCTTGCCGCTGTGGGGGGGATGGAGGAGGGTCTGCTGCTCGTGTTTCTGTTGCGAATGTGGCCCGCAGTGAAGTGGAAGTTTGAAACGCCACGGTGTTTTGGCTCAGGTGTATTCGGACATTGTTCAAATGTTAAGTCTTTCAACCAGACAATATCAGAAGAACATATAATTAATTGATGGCAAATAGAGAAAAAGAATGTTAATTCCCTAGGAATAATTTTTAAAAATTCAGAAAAAACTGTGAAAACTCCTTTTCTTTTAGCGTACCCTTCCAACCCTGCCAAAGTAAATGCATTTTATATTTCATCAGGAAGTTTTTGGACACCTAAGACTGAAAAGTCTGGGAATGACGAAATCCTACTTGAAAAACCAAAAAGAAACCATTTTTTTTTTAACGTTTATTTCAGATTCAGGAAACAAAATGCACATCATGGTTTTTAGAAGAAAAATGTCCTTGGTACACAGAGTTTAAGTATTAATAGTATTGATTAACTGAATTTTCCCTCATGGGCCTTGGACGCTACAAACTGTAAAGTCCTGTGTGCCATCCGGACCAGGAGGAGCAGCCCCAGAGGAATACAGAGTGTTCTTTGCAGACTGCTTGCCTGAGCCTGGGGATTCTGCCTGCTGTGCCAGGGAGACACACTTCCAGACTCACAGAACACTGCCCTTTAAAGGGACCTTCCACCTGAAGAGTGGTCCCGATTTCCTATCCACATGCTGACCTCCCTTGCAGATCTTGGTTGCCGTTAACAGAGACTGATTCACCTATGCATAAATATTCCTGATAGTAACCTTAAAAGTCCCCTAGTGTCACGGGAAGGATCCCGCCACTGTGGCTCAGAGCCTTGCCTTCTTGGTGTTTAGCCTTTGTTCTTAGCCTATTGGAATCTCAGTTCTTCCGCCTTGCATCTTCCCTTCCTGTGTTGCCTGTGTCACTACAGATTTGAAGCATCTGACGAGTTATTTTTTGAGTCCCCAGTGGCCGACATGGAAACATTGCAAATGAGAAACTTTAACTGGGTAAATTCACTATCAGCCTGGAGATAGGTAACGGGCCTCAGCCCTTTCCTGCTCAGTATTCCTAGCAGTGACGGGGTGCAGGTGGAGAGCATGCTGCTCCAATCTGGGCCGACACGGCGCAGGGAGAGAGCAACACGTAGACTGAGAGGTGGAGTCAGGACCCAAACCAGTGCTGATGGCTGAACTGACGGGCCACATCTGAAGAGACGGTGAATTACAGGAAATCGTGCGGACCAGCTCTCAGTCTGGAGTGCAGCGACACAGCTTAACAGCTGCACGTGGGAGGAGGACGACCACAGTTGTGCTGTATTTGGCTGTGCTCGTGCTCCGGAGAGAAATGAGTGTCCCACCTGTTGGGCTCAGCTGAGGCCAGGGGAAGTGTTCAGAACAGCTTGCTGAATGTCAGTGGGAGTCACACTGTGTGTGTCTTAACTGGTGACTGCTTGACTTTTACAGCATTTTGGGCCCCATTTGCCAATGTAGAAATGCCCACCCCTCCCCTGCTTCTCTCCTTCTTGTTATACCAGTCTGAGAAATAGAAGGAAACAAAAAAACTAAGCACTTTTTCCTACTTTCTACTCTTCAGTCAACAGAACACCTTAACCCCAAATGTGTTGGTTCCCCCCACTCTAAGCAATTCTTCAGCTAGGTGTCTGCTAATTCAATCTGGTTCTCACACTGTCTACCTGCAGACAGTGTCAGATCCCGCAGATTAAGGGCTCAGTCCCACAGGACTGCGCCCACTTCAGACGATGACAGCAAGTAGCAGGTTGTCATCTGTTAGTATATTTCTAACCGACAGGTTATAAATCGAAGTCCTCCTTGGGTTCGATTATTTGCTAGGGATGCTTGTAGAACTCAGGGAAACACATTACTTACATTTGTCGATGTATTAATAAATGCTACAACAAAGGATGTAGATGAATGGCCAGATGAAGAGATGCACAGAGCGAGGTCTGGAAGGGTCACAAGGGCAGGAGTTGGGGTGTGTCACCCTCCAGGCACACAGACGTGTTCACCAACCCAGAAACTCCCTGAACCCAGTCCCGCTGGGCTCACAGGGAGGCTTCATCACCTAGGCATGATTGGCTGTTGGCACCAACTGCACCTCAGCCCCTCTCCTCTCCGTGGGTGTTGGAAAGTTGGTTCTCCTGACAACTAGTCCCCTCCCCACTGAGGGTCACTGCACCAGAATGAAAGATGCTCCCATCACCCAGGAAATTCTCAGGAATTTAGGAGCTGTGTCAAATGCTCTTATCACTCAGGAAGGTACAAAGCCTTAAGGAGCTCTGTGTCAGGAACTGTGGTCAGAGACCATCTATCAGAACAGAATATTGTGCGGGTGCCCCTGTTGCCCTGGAAATTACAAGGGTTTTAGGAGCTCTATGTCAGGAGCCTTGGTCAGAGACCAAATACATATTCTTATTATAACCCAGTATCACAGTCAGCCAACCCTTTCTCCCAGCCTTCATAGTTATTCATTCTTGATTTTTTACAGGGTGTAGATCAAGGCCTAGAACACTGAAGTCTTGTCCTTGTGTAGGCATCCCGCATTTACTTCCTCCTGCCAAAGTCAAAGCCTTCACTCAGCTGTAGGGGGATGTGGAGACACAGCTGTATCCCCAAGTCTCGGATCCATAGTCCCTGGAGGTGCCGTCTGGATTCCTCCAACCCTGTCCCTGGTGACTCAACAGCTGTGGACAGTGGCTGGTGGAGAAGACTCATTTTGGCAGCTTCTCTCCTAGGCCCTGGCTCTGTGCCCTGGGAAGATCACACACTTCCCTCCCTGGCCTCTGTCCTCTGCCTTCCCTCCAGCTCCTACCACTGAAGGGCCCTGACCTCCTTGGTCACCCCTCTTGCGAGGAGCTGCATGCCACCGAGAAAGGCAGCCCGCATCTGGGTGGAAATGTCAAATGCATGTGCGGTATGGTGCTTTCTGAAGCCGTGAGTGAACTCAGCCATTCTTCCTAAGGGAAGGCCCAATTTTTGCAAGAATCTTATCCACCGAGGAAGGGAAGGAAATGGAATGAAACGGAAGTGAAGTTTCACTCTGCAGCTGTGGGTTTGTGTGTTCCTAGTTGAATTTCCTGACCTCCCAGGTCTTGGTTTCCTCATGTGTGAAATGAGGCTAATGGCACCCACCTCACAGGACATTTGTGAGGACAAAATGAGACGATGCACAAATCCTAGCTCAAAAACTTGAGTTTCCTTTTTCCCCATCAAAGGGCCTCTGTCCAATCAGTGTGTCTGACTATCGCAGGTGCTGCAGGAGAAAGTCCTGCCTTGGGAGGGAGGTTAGGACTGGACTGTCTCAAACATTCCTTCTAATTCTGCGGTTCCACAGCTCAGATATTTGTTCCTTCAAATTCAGCTTAGATGTGTGCGTCTTGTGGGTGGGTGGGAGGGAGGAGGATGCCAGGGGAAGGTGCTGTTGTCCAGGGTGCCTCAGCTGGAGAGCAATGGGCCACTTCAGACTAGTTTGGTATCTGTAAACCTGTGAATTGGCTAGATTCTGACAGACCCCTGTTGCCTTGGGAGAGAGTGAGCTCCCCGTCACTGAAGGTATTCATGTAGGGGCTGCAGGGCATCTTGCAGGGAAGGTTCCTTCTGGGACTGTGCTTTCATAATCATGGGATGCCACAGTACAGCTCTTCAAAACTTCAGACAACCACAGTGGCACACGGTGATCTCGCTGCACCCTCGATACTACAGAGGGAAAGGACTTGGATTGCATCCAGGCTGTGGATTCAACTGCTGAATGGTTGAAAATTTACTTGGGATTAAGGATTTCGATGAAAAGTGATAAATGTAAAATCTTCACTGTTTAGTGCAATGAGGAGTGTGATGTGGGTGTGGAGAGAATCTGGTTTAACCCAGGGAATGGTAACCCTGAACTCCCACAGGGGGAATTGGGGTTGCCAAGGAGCAGGTCTTTACTGCACGGCTCAGGTGCCACAACCCACCAGTCTTTCGTTTCGCACCTGCCACGCACCAGGCACTGTAGCAGGCACCTACTGTGGGGGCTGCAAACGTGGAGGAGTCACTGTCCTCAGCCTTAAGGAACGTCCTCCAAAATGGACCTTGGGGGAGAGAGAAGCCTGGAATAGGCAAATGTACCATTTTACCCAATCTGAATTTAAGCAGAGAAAAAAACCTCATTGGAGCTTACGAAATGTTTGTAATTATTCTTAATAGTATAGAAATACAGTGAGCAAATACTCTGGTTATAGAGAAGTGTTATGGTGTTACAAAAAGGGACCTCAGAAAGTTTTGTCCACACCAAGCTTAGGTCTGTCCCACCTTGCCACAAAAGTCCGTTGTCGGGAGGGAATGCAGGCAGCGTGCTCTTTCGCAGTCGGGCAGTTGCAAAGGGGCCCAGGAAGGAGAGCCAGCTATGTGGTAAGAAAGCTGAGTGGGAGGAAAGGGGGGTGATAGGGACAGATGGACGACCTTGGGACCAGGTGTCCCTGGGACACAGTAGAGGGTACCCAAGGAGTACGCACAGGGGAGATGGAGGCCCAGTGTCAGGGTCAGCAAAGAAACACGACCTGATGTGACCGACATGGATCAAGCGTCCTCAAACCTTCTGCATGCAATCCGGAGCTCGTCCCTCTTCATTCTCAAGGGCTTTGCTCCTCCTTCTCTCCTGTCTCCTCCATTGCTCTCTCTCTTACTCCTGGATTATTCCAGTAACCAAACAAATGAGCTCCAATATCTCCTATCTTTAAAAAAAATCCACCTGCAATCCCATACCCCTCTCTAGCTGTTGCCCCTTCATGGTCTCCACGTCCTCTTCTCCCATCACTCCCCAAACCCATTGCCCTGCAACCACCCTTGCCAAGGTCAGCAGTGACCTCCTTGTTGCCAGATCCAGTGGACACTTCTCTGGCATCATCTTCCTCAATCTCTTAGCAGCATTCAAGACAGTCAACTGCTCTCTTTGATGCTAAGTCCTTTTATGACCCAGTATTAATTTTTTTCTTTATTCTACTCTAATCGAGGACCACTTTTAGTTTCTTTTGCTTCCTTTTCTACTTATTTTCAAATTTTAGGATTGTTGAGGTGCCAGGCAAAGTTCTCTTGCCTGCCAAACCCTTTCTCTAGAGAGGGGCCTTTCGGGTATAGCGACTGTAGATATAATGTGTGCATGTTTATATGTATGAACATGTAAGTGAAGATTTCCAAACCTCTGTCTTGCCTCAGACAGACTTCCTTTCTGAGCTCCAGATTTGCCTACTGAGCAGCCAGCTCGAGCTCTCCACGTGAAGTCTCATGGACAGCTCTAATAAGACTCAAACAGAGCTATTGACTCTCCCCCTCTCCAACAAATCCATTACTGCTTCAGGGCTACCCATCTGTTGTGTTCCTTTACAGCCTGTTGCTCAAGCCAAAACCCAAAAGTCACCTTGATTTCATCCTCCTCCTTCCTCATCTGTAAGTCTTGTTGGTTCTCCTGCTCCATCCACCTCTCTCCTTCTCCACTACCATCATCCCAGCCCAAGGAGCCATCCCGTCTCGCCTGGGTTCATATCAACAGCCTTCCAGCTAGTGCTATGATTCCGTTTGCCTCGTGTTAGCCCATTGTGCGTGAAGCCATCAGTGTGGTTTAAATACTCACTCACTCATGGTTCTCCCACCCCTTGCCGTGGCCCACATGCCTAGGTCTCAGACCTCAGACCTTTCTCCACTTCATGCCACTCTCATACTTGTCCACACTGAGTCCGGCCACACTGACCTCCTTTCCCCTTTAGGGCTTTGGTACCAGCCCTTCTTTTTGCCAGAACAGTCATCCTTGGCTTTGTGCATAACTGGCTCCTTCTTATGCTTTAGTTATTGTCTGAAATCTTAGCTTCTCAAGGGTGCGTTTGCTGACCATCTTATCTAAAATGAAACGGCCCTACTGGAACTTTATTCTCCTATCACCCTGTTTATTTCCTTTAGAGCACTTAAAACTTTACTTTTCTTATGTATTTGTTTACGTATTCTATTATGTATCCCCGGCCACTAGAGTGTAACCTCCCCGAAAATAGGAACCTGATCTTTCTTGTTCCTCATTGTATCCATAGCACTTAGACACATGCCAGGCATGTAGTAGGTGCTCAATAAGTGTATGTTGAATGCACAGTCAACTAAATGGGTCTGCCTGGGCCTTTGCACATGGCTGCTAACAGGTTCCAGCCCTGGCTCTAGGCCTGGCTCTGTGGAAATTGAGAAGTCACCTAAGTCTCAGATCTTGATTCATTTGTAGAATAAAGAGTTTGGCCTAGATGACTTCTCAAAGGTCTCTTTAGGCATTTAAAATTATAAATCTATGAATTCTGAAGCCAATAGAGGCAATTGACAATAGTTGTGCTAAATCTCTCATGTAAATAAAGTTTAATAAGAAAATCTTGAAATTATTTTAACAGTCTAGTGCTGTCTAGATTATCTAGTCTGGGGAAGTTTTATGTGTTCCTTGACAAAGTTATCCTGTGTTGACTTTGCTTTTTAAAATGCGGTGTTCGTACTCATTGGAGTAGAAGAGTAAAAAAAAAAAAGCAAAAAAAGAAAGAAAAACAAAAATAGAATAAAAAAATGCGGTGTTCAAAGGGTTATTCTTGCTTCAGCCGTAGCTCCTGCCGCAGTTTGCAGTTTGGGAACGAGTCCATGGGGGCAGCAGAGGTACTAGAGGACTACATTTATTTCCTGCTCCTCCCTGCAGTACTGCCTGAGGCCTTTCCCTCTATTTCTTACTCATCCCTTCGCAAGCAGGGGGAGTGAGGTTTCCGGTGGGGGCATAGTTGTTGAGCCATGTTTTCTGACTGAGTGGAACTGAGCCCTGGGGATTCTGCCTCCTCCCTTGCTCTCCTCCTTGAACTCACCAAGGCAGTGACCCGGGGAGCACCCTGCACCTCAAATTTCCCCTTGACGGGCTCTCGCAGGAGGAGGTGGTAGCATGGTGGTAGCGAGTCTGTTAGGCCATCACATCTAAGGCATACTCCCTTCTTCCTGGCTCCCCAACTCAGACCCCAACTATTAGAGCTTTGGTCTAAAAATTCAGATGCCAGGGTATGAGCTTTCCACAAACCAAACGAAGTCTTTCTGCAAAACCCATGTTTATTTAACCTTGGATTTTTGTATAAACATAAAAAGAATGATAAGAAACAAGTCTCAAAGGAAATATACCCAAACAATTAAAAGTAGTTACTACAGGTTGAGGAATTATGGGTGATTTTTATTATCTTTTGTGCTTGTTTGTGTTTTCTGAAGTTTCTACAATGAACATGTATTTTTCTGTTGAAGTATGGCAAAAAAATTTTGTATCCCACTCTTTTGCCAACAAGAAGGAAGGAGGAAGGGAGAAGGGGGGAAGGAAGGAGGGAAGGAAAGAAGGAAGGAAATCTAAAAATAATAGATCTGCAACTACCAAACTTAAAGTTTAACTGCCCTGTGGTTGAATTGCTGGAAGGTGGAGAGTGGAGGGAGGAGGGGGCAGGGAAAGGCCGATGTCAGGGAATGAATCACTTGTGCCAATTTGAGATGGGCCAGCCTGGTGACCTGGCCTAGCAGTGCCCCACACGGATGCTTGGTGGGCCTCACTTGGTCTTCGACAAGAGGGGGAACTTCCCTTTCCTTTTCTTGGCATAACTTTTAGTGGATTCATTCTCCTGGAATGTCCAGTTTGGACTTTGCCTGCCAGGGGGTCCTTACTGGAGCCCTTTTTGTGACCGGATGATCTTGCCTTTCAGACCACAGCAGAGAAGTCTCCTGGAGCCTACTTCCTTCCCGAGTTCGCACTCTCTCCTCAGGGAAGTTTTCTGGAGGACACAACAGGGGAGCAGTTCCTCACTTATCGCTATGACGACCAGGTAAGAACATCGTATGAGAAACCTACCTTTGGCTTTGCCATTTGCCAGTGGGCAGGAAATGTTGTCTTAACAGTACCTTCAAAATAATTATATTTTCCTCTTGGCAATGCTAGTACAGCAGGCCTTGGACATTCCTGAAGGATCCCAAGGCCTCTGGATTGCCCATGTTTGTTTATGACGTCCTATACGATGTGCAGTTCTTGCTCTGGTGGGAGCATTTGCTTGAGAATCACTTTTTCATATTTCCATCAGAAATATATGATGGATCTGTTCATTTTAGCTATCACCAAATTTATTCAATTCTGAAATGGTCCTAGAGCTCTGTTTTCTGTTTAAGCATTATGTCTTTGCCCTTTTAGCTTTTAGTATTTTTTTTCTTTCTCCAAGCCCATTTTCAGAAAGGAACACAGTGTGTATGCCTCAGTGTGTGTGTGTGTGTGTGTGTGTGTGTGTGTGTGTGTATGTGTGTGTTTACATCACTTCAGGAAGGCTAACTGGAGAATAAGGCCGTGCTTGGCTGAGATGTGGAAGCTGGACACTGGACTCCCTTCCATGCTCGATTCACATGGATGCCTTAACAACAGTAAGATTATGTGTCTTTAAATCACTCACAACTTGTTGAAACAGAGAATGTCATTTTTGCCAAACACAGAGGTTTCTAGCTGATAGAGCCTAAATTTACAGGGCAATGGTGCAAACCCAGTGGGTGGGATTTAAGATGACGTGGGGCCTTGGTCAGCCTGGCAGACCTTGGCACCTGTGGGCCCAAGTGCAGATGAGAAGCTAGGTGAGGTCTCCTTCTCAATGGCCCAGATGGGAGTGAGGTGGCCAGTGACCGAAGCCAGCTGTGCTGTCCTCAGCTGTGTAGCCAAGACCAGCGTGTTCTGGTTTGATTTAGGCAAGGCCTAGTTAGGGGAAAAGACATTACTCAGAAGAAGCAGCTCTGAGAAGTTCATTCTGCCAGCTTGGGTAGATCTAAGATGTGACTAGGAGTGGGACCCAGATTTGGATCTGGCTGGTGTGAGGCAGAGTGCTGGAGATGGGCTGGGAGGAAGACGAAAGTCTTGTAGAGCATCATTGGTGAAGAACGGAAGAACATAAGGTCAGGTAGGGAAGTATGTTGTTCAGCACCCTATATCCTAGCTCGGGGGAGGCATGACTTACTCTTGATTCTTGTGACTGCTGCTCAGTGGCTTGCTCCTGGTGGGTTTAGCTCTGGAGCTGGGCCTGGGTGAGGGGCAGGGCTGTGACCCAGCAGAGCCCCATTGGAAAGGAGCTACACACGTCATTGGGGCAGGGGTGGGATAAGACCAATTTCTTATTGAAAATTTCACTTTTTCAAGTTACTTGAACAGTGAGTGCATCAATAGTCACTGTAAGGAGCTGGGGTGGGGTTGGGGACAACCCTGTAATCACATTTTGGAGCCCAAGCAAATTTATATTGTGGGCCTGGTTACAAATAGGCCCTAAAACATCATTAAGTTGCCTTCTGCCTCCCCACCCACTCCCATGGATTTTTAAAGGGTTTATAATTTATGGCTCCTTTTAATCCAGAAATCAAAGATCCAACAGGTTTTCATATAAGAACTTCAGAGAAACTAATTGAGAAGGCCATAAAAGATAAAAAAAGTGTGTCTGGAAAATAACAAGCTATGCATTTTATAATTAAAGAATGGCTAATGCCTTCTCCAGGTTCCACAGATACATTATATTTAATATAATAACAATATAAAGGCTAGGAAAAGAGGAAAACAAGCCTCCATCTTTTCAAAAGGTCTTAAGCAGATCTTAAAAGCCTGTAGCATGCTGTGGAAATTTCATCCGAGGACACGGTGTTCCAGAAAGTCCAGTGAATAGCATATAAAACACTCTGTGCTGCCCCCACCGTGTGTCTCTTTTAAGGGAAAGAAATAATGTCCAACTATCATAAGCCAATAACGGCACCCACTTTCCCCTGCTAAGGGCAAGGAAAACCAACCCTTGGACTGAGCGAGGTGTGTCTCCTGCATGAACCCCAGAACTTAAGCAGTTACAAGGCTGTTAGACCCATCACCCAAGCTGTGCTTCTCTTTCCTTTTAATGCTGAGATGCAAACTGTATCGTAAGGTTAAGGAGCTTCTTAGGTGCTGGGGAAAGGACAAAACCAATTAAATATCATCAAACTTAAAAAAATCCCCTTATTCTGCAGCACGTGACAAAACATTAAGATCAGTTAGGAACAAAGGCTGTAGAGACAGACTACTTTGGGTTCAAATCCCAGTTCTGCTATTGTATTTGTTGTGTGACTTTGGCCAAGTTCTTTTACTTCTCTCCTCCTCGTTTTTCTCATCTGAGAAATGGAGATGTAGGTGGTATCTACCTTATGGAGGGTTTTTGAGGAGTTGAAGGGGATAATTCATGTAAATCTCCCTGCACAGAGCCTGGTTCATATAGGCATTTAATTTAGCTATTGTTATTACTAATAATAACACAATAAATACACTCAATTCAGAAAATCTCAGATATGCTAAAGGAAAGGAAGAAGTTTATGCTATATTTACATGACATTTTAATCAATTTTTCATTGAGATATAATATACATACAGTACAGTGCCCACATATCTGAAGTATAGAACTTGATGAATTCTTAAATATTTTTACACATGTGTAACCAGATCAAGAAATCGAACATTTCCAGCATCTCGGAAGCTCTTTGTGCTGCCTTCCCATCAACATGCCCCACCCAAGAAGTAGCCACCATGTAGACTTCTATCAGCATAATAGATTGGTGTTGTCTGCTTTTTATTTTATTTTGATTTTATAGAGATGGACTAATACAGCACGTACTCGTTTGTGTCTGACTTCTTTCACACGTCATTATGTCTCAGAGATTTGACTAAGTCACTGGATCCAACATCATATGGGGTTTAATGTCTAGCAGCCAGTTGTGCTCTTTGGAACAAATTGTCTCACATTGGAACAAATTGCAGCATACTGGGTGGCATTGCTCCTGCATGGAAATTCCCAGGTTGCCCTTAAGAGGTTTTCAGAGCAGTCCCTCCAAAGATTCCATGCCTGGGGACGTGGTGGGGGCAGTTTTCCAGTGTAGCCTTTGTGATTCCCCAGCAGCCCCGGGTAGTCCACAGCCAGAAGTAGGTGCAGGGTCTGTGTGAGTTGCTGGCAGGGCGGTACCTGTGCTGTCAGGTGGCGTGGGTACCTCCCTGTGGAGTCTCCAGCTATATGCCGGGGGTGCTGTCCTGCTGTCACAGTGGCCTGGAGCCAGAGCGACGAGGTGTTTATGCGAGTGAGGCTGCAGTCTGGTTTCTAAAGTTGTTGAGTCATACATGGGTTGACTAGGATCTTCCTACCTATAAAATACTTATCTGATAAAATGGGAAGCAAGTGGATGGTGTGTAATATTTGCTGTTTCAGACAAACCTCATAGGACTTTTAAAAGTATTTTATCCTGGGCACATTTTCATGAAGATCTTCAGGTCATTCTTTAGCTGTCTCCTGGATTAGGTGTCTGGAGAACTAACAAGCCTGTCACCAGTGCAGCACAGCCGTGATGTAGGCAGCATTTAATGGGAGGCGTAAACGCCGCATTGTGGATCACATGGGGGCGAGCGCGGAGCAGCGTCTAGTGAAGAAGGCAGTCTGAAGCCAACCGGGCAACAGTGCGATTTAGTGCAAACAGGACTAGTCAGGCAGCCTTAGTCTCGCTTCTACCACTAACTAGCTTGTAATTTAAGAGAGTTATTTAACGTCTTTGAACCTCAGATTCATTTGTTTTAAAAAACAAAGTGACTGGATTTCATGATCTGAACTCCTTCCATTCCAAAAGAGTCCATTTTTTGAAACTCCCAGTAGAATATTTCGCATTGCAGAGTGTTAATTGGATCATTCTGATTATCAGGGCAGCCTTGCCAGCAACGCAGCAAACTATTACCTAGAGAATTATAGAATTTTACAGCTGGTGGAGATTTTGGCCCAAATGCTGCATTTGACAAGTCAAGAAAAGAGATTTTGAATGTGCAAGTGACTTAGTCAAGGACACCCAGATGGTTATCTGAAAAACGAAGACCATTCCACTGCAAACCCTAGGCTCTCCTACTCTAGGATATATCCAGCTGCTTCTTTCAGAGGACTCACCTGGAAAATTACTTCCTTTCCTGAGAACTCTGATTCCTCTGTTGTAGTCGATAGCGTTTAGCAGAGCACGGAGAATGATGTAACATTAATGGGTTGCTTTATCAGCTCATTCCAGCTCTTTCAGGAATTTGGAATTAGCTACGCTAGTAGCATCTATAGGCGTATCATGTCTCCCCAGTTTTTAATAGACATCACAATTTTTCAAAGTCTGGATGCAACATGTTAGCTGAAATTAAAATGACACCGACTTCCCACTGGCTGAGCACGTTCTTAGAAAGAAAGTATTCTAGCACTTGGTTGCATCAGGCTTATGAGGTAACTAGAATGTATTCGTTTGGGGTGACTGGCTGAGAAAGTTGTGGTTGAAAGAGTTATTAGCCAGATTGTCTCTCAGGTAGATTCTTTTGTCATTCCTCATAGTGGTTTTGGAGTTCTGTCCCACGGGACCTGTTCGTAGGCAGACAGCTGAGTGCTGGTTGGTTCTAGGGAGCAGAGTCTTTCCTTCTACACTTTGCTCTTTTCCTTGCTGACTCAGGCGGTTTTTGGAGAGCTGTGCTGTCACTCTCCGCCTAGGTCTCTCTCTGGGAAAAGAGGATGGTGAGGTTGTTTTCCATTTTACCTTACTTCAACCCCCTGAAGACTTAAACTTTGAACTTTATCACGGACACTGGTTTACAAATCTGTGATAGGCTTAGTGTGTCTCTGTTAGAGGTCATTTTTTTTTTTTGAAGTTAGTAAAACTCTTGCGTAATTATTCTTTTACTTATCTGTTTATTTTTAGTCTCTGTTAGGCATGGGGGAAATAGAAGGTGTATCATCTTAGACCTGTTAGGTTTGCTGTAGTACGCTTCCTCCTTATGGGCAGCCACTATGGGTTGAAGGAGGTTAAGCATGAGGAATAGGTAGCTTAGAAATCAGTGTCTCATGTGTACATTATTTCTGTGGTCCATGAATTGTCTCTATGTGTGTGCATTTGGGCGCACTGTCGACCTTGCCCCTTTTAGGCTACAAGGCACCAAAAGGCAGGAGAAAGGTTAATAACTTGGATTCCAAGCATGTAGAACAAGGCTGGGTGTTCAGTAAGTGGTGGGTTCTGATTCGCCTGAAATTAACCAAGGATAAATCCCGTTAATGTAAGCTTGGAGCCATTTCGAAGAGAAACAGCTGGACCTCATGTTGGTGAGGTCCTTTTACATCTGTTTATGCCGCATTATCCCTTCTTCCCTGTGAACGCTTCACTCTCTTCTGTAGATTCCAGGGAAGGAGACCCTGCCTAATGTAGCATTTTTTTTTTGTCTCTCCCTGACCACATTTAAGTGGATTTAAGATTTTTTTCAGATTTAAAATGCTTTTACCTATATGCTGATCTACCGTTGCTTTCAGTGACCACTTGATTTTCAAATTCTTACTGTCTTCTGCTGCTTTCTCCTACTCACTTTTAACCCCTAAAATCCAACTTCTACTATCTCCTCCAATCCCTCACTCCCACCTTAAACAGGCATCCTTTTTAAGAATTTCAGTTACTTTCTTAAAGTCACATCCAGATTCTGGTGTGAATCAGTCTATACTTTTAAAAGTCTGTGTTGCTAAAATTCTGTGTTCGTAAAATCCTAAAAGGCCTTGTGACATCATAGATGGAGTCACTGTTGCCGCTTTTCTTTTCTTTTTTGGAAGTCGTTCACTGCCTCTTTGTATGCTCTCTTGTTTCAGAATGCCTCTCCAAATTGTATTTTCTTTGCTGTTTCTATTGCCAGGGAGACAGAGGGCTGGATGTGTGGCCCTCGCAGGCATCTGAATCGTAGCACGTCAGAGTTGAAAAGAAGTAGGAATTCTGGTTTTTCAGGTGAGGACTCTGAGCCCCAGAGAGGAGCAGTGGTCCAAGATCACACAGCCAGGCAGTGGCAAATCCAAGTGCCTGTTCTTTGCCCTTAAGCTCAGTTAAGACATTTTTTACATCTAATCTGTGGGTAGGAAAAGCATGAGAGAAATGTTTGAATGAATTTTTAATACTAGCAATAACAATAATATATTAATAATGAAGTCTTTGTGTAGCCTTATTTCTAAACTTCTTTCAAATGTCTTTTTTCTTATGCTATTATGACAAACTTAATTTTCCTTTTCCTTATTTAACTGTTGATTTATGCATTCTTTCTAAGGAGAAGAAATCTGTTTGCTGTGAGTACATGTTTCTCAAAGTAACTTCTTCCGAACTTTTCATGAATATCTTGGCCGGGAACTTCATTGTGGTTAAACTGTTGGCAGGCCTCAGAAATATCACTTGATATTTCCAAGTTATTTATGTAATAGTTTTTAGCTTGGAAAGTTTATACCAACTTCTGAAATTTCTGGTAAAGGAAGATAGACATAGCCCCTGTGTCTACAGCATATTGTCATCTTCTTGACTGATCAAAATGAACCACTTACATGTTCTCCACATAGGATAGTTTCTGTGTTGTTTCTGGCTTGTGCATATAATGTTTTTAAGCAGCAAACCATTGGAGTTTGAATAGTTCATTCCTTTGTTAGTGAGTAATCTTGGTCAAATGTAGTTATGCTGCTTAAATATTCCAAAGATTTAGCGATCTAACAAGAAAGCAAGCTCATGGTCTGTTAGGGGAAGACAAGAACAAATTAATTGGAATAACTTGTGCTCTGTTCCTGGTTCAGGCACATAGCAAATCCATGCACATTGCACATGCAACCATACGTGCTGTTCTGACCGACCCTGGCACATGTGAACTCTGAATTTCACTATCATTGAACTTTTCACAAACCGGTTATTTCTCAAGTACGAAAGAATTACGTCTGTCAGTAGAAGTTCAGTATCCAGCTTTTGAGTCACAGAGACATTTTCCTATTTTAATGCTGTCTTCCTAGACTCATACTGGGGCCCTGTGTGGTTTTTAATCACTTTTCACCCCATGGGTTAAATGATGGGCATAGGGTGGGGAAGTTTCAGACAGACGCAAATGCAGCTCCCCTTAAAGGACCGTTTCTGCGGTGGAGAATGCTTCGGGACAGGCGCCGTCCTGCCGGAGCCCTGGCTGTCCTTCTCTCTGAGATCAGACCAATGCTGACTCAAAATCCTCAGTCTTCAAGTGCTTTCAGACTAGGTCGTTTTTGAGCAAGTCAGCTGTGTTACGCACAGTCCCTGGGTGAAAGAAGGCATGAAGGCTTTTCTCCCCTCTGTTCCTCTCCAGCCACCGCTTTGTGCCTTGCTTTCCGTGCTTCCTCCTCGTTTACCCTGTGCTTACTGACCCCTCCCAATACTTCCCGTCGCCCTCTCATGGCCAAAAACCTCCACTTCCTGACTCCCCACTTCCCGCTTCAACTGAAAACCGCCTTGCCCAGGCTGGAGGCCCCCTGCAGGCCTCACCAGGGAGGCTGTGTGCCTTACACCCCAGGGGTCACCCGGCTTGAGGCAAGAAGCTGGCCTTGTCTGAGTCCCTGCTGCTGCTTCCTGGCCCTTACTCTCCTCTCCGCCCTCCTCCTCCTCCTCAGAGGCTTGTGTCACCCGTCTAACTCATTGGTCTGAGCATTCACCAGAGTCCTCATGACCTCATCACCACTTTACCTCTTTCTTCCAGAAGAGGAAGAGGGAGCTTTCAGGGATTATACACAACCCAAGCTCCAGTCCATGCCCATCCTTTCCGGATCTCTCTGACTCCAGCACCTTCACCCACATTCCACTCCAGCCACCGTTCCAAGTGTCCAGCCTGGGCTTTGTCATTCTTCAAACTACTCTGCCTTAGACATATTAAAATCTGCAACTTTTCTCAAATCTCTGGCTCCTCTCCTTCACATTCTCCTTCTCCTGTGCACACTCATGCTGTGTGCCTACTTTTTGACCTCAGAGGGACGTCTAAGTCTCTTATCCCTCAGCTCCTCCCAGGTGATCCGTCACCTTCCAGCATCTCTAGGTCTCCTGCATGTGTGGACCTTCATATCAGTGTCATCCCTCCCCTTCTGTGCATACTTTTCCAGGACACCAGCCCCATGGAGCCCTATATCACGATCTCCACAATGTGGTGGCTTTCCCTGTCTTATACTCACATGGCCTTCTGAGCCCTGCCAGAGAAGATCACCCAGCCATGAAATACAGCCTCACATAGCGGGGACTCTCGATGTCACCTTTGATCATCTTCAGTTCTTTGACCATGTTCATCACTCCCTCCTACTAAGCAACGTCTCTGCTGCTAAACGTGTGTTTTTCTTAAATGAATGCCTGACTGGGATTCTGTTGTGACCTGTCCTTCTCAGGTATGGCAAAGGCCTTGGGTTTTGTTACTGTTTGCTATCTTCGGAAAATACAGGGCTCAGGGTCAAGAAACCGGACTTGCAGCCTCGCTATAAGAATGGGATGTAATGGCAGGTGGAGTTCTGGGTGGAAACATCCTATTTCTTTCTCTTGTCAAGGCATAAAACAAAGATCAACAGCACTACAAGGCAATAGAAAACCCTACCAGACAAGAAAAGACTGTGCTGAGCCTCTTCAAGCTGAATTTGGAAGAGCTAGATGTAGAAGCAATAATGGAATTTATTCCCTATCACAAGGGATTTGAGACATTACGTTTTGATTGGCTTATTTGGTAATATTTCCGTTTGTTTGGCCAATTCTGGCCTACATCACAAAAGTGCAGGCATAATTTGCAAAGAGGTTCCTGGCGGGCTAGGTCTCTGTGGGGCTCGGGTCTGTCAGTGGATGCTTTTATCTGCTCATGCTTGGGATTTTAACACGTGGGACCATGTTTCTTGGGTCTGGAAGAGCATCTTGAGGGCTCTTCCAGATGATGGGGAAAGCGGCTCTGCCATACGGGTGCCTGAGGCCAGGTAGAGAATTGTCTTGAAGGTGGCATGTTGTTCTCTATGTTTAGAGACTCTTAATCCGAGTCTTAGTAAAACCTTTCTAGGGTGGCCAACTGTCCTGGTTTTCCTGGCACCGAGATAGTCCCAGTTTCCACCCTACCTTCTAGCCTGGACTTCAATGTCCATTCTTGGGCTGGAGTAATCCAATGAGACCAGTAGCCCTGAGGCGTGGGCACTGCTGGGACATTCCAAGGGCATGTGGGGCACAGGTGTGTGGCTCTTAGGGTGCCTCACTTGGGCACTCTCCACATCGCTGTCCAGTGAGTTTCTAGGCGGGGGTACTCATGGAGCTTTCACGTTTCCTTTGCCTTCACGGGGCCCTTCTTCAGCTGCAGCCTTTGCAGAAATTGTCCTGTTTGCTTGGAACATCCCCTCTGCTTTTTATACCCCGTTCTTCTCTCCTGCCATCTCATTTAACCCTTGCTTATCCTTCACTTGAGTTGTTACTTCATGAGGTAAATCTTCTCTGATACCGTCTCCACCTCCACTTCCATGCCCAGCTGAGATTAGGTCCACCTTATGGCTTTTTGTCTCTCTCCTTTTCTTTCTTTGCTTGCTTTGCTTTCCTTCCCTCCTTCCTTTTTAAAGCATCTTGGGATTTTTTTTCTTATACCATTTCCCACCTCCTAGCTGCCTGTAGCCTGCATGGGCAACAGGAGGCGGTAATGAGGAGGGAGGCGGCAGGCGTGCTGAGACAGTGCACTGGGCCAGTTTGCATTCCCAGCGCTGGTCTCAGTGACTGACTTGTCCAAGTAACAAACCCTGTGGGGATGCTGCATCCTGAACCATTTCAAGAAAACGCAATCCAGGATGTGAGCTTTGGAACAGTTTCTGTTGAGCCTCACGTCCCCAGGGTCTGCAGTGATAGCCCAGGACAGTGACTGATGGCTCTTAATATTGCCTCTTCCCAGAAACCGTTGCAATGGCGTGCGTCATTCTGCACATGCACACATGCATGACTACTTTGGACAGCTTTCCATTTCTAAACGTTAATACTACACGGCTGCATACATGACTACGTTTGAGTTATGTGGAAGTTAATGTGTATAATGTAACACATACCTGCTTTCCCAGAGCGGAGTTTAACTAATTGAGTACTTTCTCCCTCAAGTCTTCCTTCACGTTAATTCTGTATCCTCTACTCCCAGCACAGTGATTGCTTCCTCCTCTGTCTCTTTCACTAGGCTCTGGGCTCCTTAGGAGCAGGGACAATGTCTTCTCATCAGTATTGCCCCAGATAGTCCTCTGCGGCCTGGCACAAAGTAAGTGTGCAATGAACCTGTTTGTTGAAGATTATACTCCTTGTGAAAAACCTTCAGTGGGTTCTTGTTTCTTCTTCTGAAATAGCTCAACTCCAGACTGGCATCAGTGCCCCCCCTCCCCCCAGCTGGGCCCCGGGTTACCCGTCTTCCCTTATCCCCATTTCTCTCTGGGTCCTCTCTGGCTGGACTGGACTCGGCGTCTTTCCCTTTCCGACCTGAGCCTGTGCCAGGGGTATGCAGAGCTCTTCATTGGCCGTCTGCGTTTCCGACAATGCCCAGCTTAGGTACCTTTTCCTCCAGGTAGCTTTCCAGGAACATCTTCAGCCTAACAGTGTTTCTTCTTGCTCTTTGGAGCATAGTCCCTCACCTTTGCTCCAGACCCCAAGGCTTCATCTCGGTGTAATTATTTACATGGATGTCTTCTCTCTCCTGCTGGAGCCAGAGCAACTCTAGAGCAAGCCTGCGTGACGTTTCTGTGATTCCCGTGGGCACGGAATAGCTAGAATAGCTAGAAGGTCTACTTGTATTAATAGGAGTGAGAAGATTTAAAGAAATCCTAATTAAATCTTCATTTCTGAATTTGTTTAAAGGACTAAAATAAATTCTTCAAAAATGTGAATTATCTTTTGTCCTAATAGTCTATTTTTATTTCTTTCTTGTGTGGAGGTATGTGTATGTATTTGTTTCTATGTTTTACTCTTTCCTTGCAACTGCGAGGAAATAATATTCTTTCTTCCAAATACTGTTAGTCCAAAGGCTTAGCTGGAGGACCAGATTGGTCTTTGGTTTTGGACACTGGCTGTTCTGCTTCCAATTCTCAACTCCTTCCATGCGGCAGACCACCAACAAGGACGGTGCTCCTAGTTCATTTGGATGAATCTTTCTCTTAATCCCTTCCCTCTGGGATTTGATGCTAAAAAGTTTGTAATTCTGCAAAACTCAAAATGATTGATTAAATTTTCCTTCCTAATTAGAAAAAGGCAAAGATTTTTAACTGAAATTTTTGCCTTTGTATTAGGTTTATGCTACATTAAGAGATGTATATGTATCAAATAGAGCTATGATGTATTAAAATAGAGATTAAATAAAACTATGCTCTATTAACAAAACTAATTCTGAAACACTGCTCCTATGAAACATTGCAGCAACTTGAACGGAGCCCTTCGTATTTGACGTCTGTGTGATCGGTAGGTTGGAGGAGCCGTCATACATTCCACCAGTCCCTCAACAAATACTGAGTCTCTATAGTGTGCCTGGTGTGGATTAGTGATGTGAAATAATAGTGCACCCAGAGTAACTCTCGCAACTTTGATCTTGAAACTGGAGAAGAGGAGGCTTTTCCTTTTTTAAGTAAGACTAAGATTCTAGCTGCCCTTTATTAAGCAACCTCCATGTGCAGGAACTGTACCAGGTGCGGCCTGTGCATTGTAATTACAGTGTACTCCCCAAAACAGTCCTCTGTGTTTGCTTCAGCAGCACACAAACTAACTTGATGATACGGAGATTAGCATGGCCTCTGGACAAAGATGGCATGAAATTTGTGGAGAGTTAAAAAAAGAGCCTATTTTTAAGTGAGGGGAGAAAAGAAAGTTTAGGGGATGTTATAGAAGCTAAGCTTCTCTGTATACACCTATCTTATACATTTGGTTTCAGGATCATGCAAATATTTTATATTTGTAAAACAAAACTAGATTTAAAAAGTACAATCCCTAAAAATAAAAAATGAAACAACCAAAAAGCTGTATTTCCAGTTGGTGGTGTTAACCACATAGAAAGAATTATTCCAAGTGACTTTAATAAACATTAGTTTGGCTGTAGGTGGGTATATCCAAGGATAAGAGAAGCACACATAAAATTAGAAAACTTTCTGCAGTAGTTGTATTGTTGGTGCTAGTGCTGACTTTGCTTTTCTGAGGCTGCTGTGTGGGTGATGTGGGATAAAGCAAATGAACACTAAAAATGTGATTATCTAATATTTTTTATTTCTGGTGTTCTTTTTTTTTTTTTTTTTTTTTTTTTTTAGACAGAGTCTAACTGTGTTGCCTGGGCTATAGTGCCGTGGCGTCATCCTAGCTCACAGCAACCTCAAACTCCTGGGCTCAAGCGATCCTACTGCCTCAGCCTCCCGAGTAGCTGGGACTACAGGCATGCACCACCATGCCCAACTAATTTTTTCTATATATTTTTAGTTGTTCAATTGATTTCTTTCTAATTTTAGTAGAGATGGGGTCTCGCTTTTGCTCAGGCTGTTTTCGAACTCCTGAGCTCAAACGATCCGCCCACCTTGGCCTCCCAGAGAGCTGGGATTACAAGCGTGAGCCACCGAGCCTGGCCAAATTTTTGGTGTTCTTGGGAACCCATATTCTTGATGTGGGAGAAAGAAGATACAAATGTAAAGCAGAGGAAATTAAGTAAAAACTCTGTAGTCCTAAAATCTTAAGTATATGTAAAAACTCCTTAAAAGTGCATTATCTTAAACAAAACAAAAAGAGGATACATTTCCTACCTCCCTTTACTGAAAAGGCATAAGAACAATAACCAAATGGCCAACTTAACAGCAACAAACACCTCTAGTGCCCAGATCGTGGACTCTAAATACCATTTCCCCCTTAAACAGAACCAGGACTCCATGGCAGATGGTTTATTCCAGGTCTGGAGGTGGAAATATGCTAAATTAGCCTGGGCCATCATGTCCTTAACAGGTAGCAAGGAAAAGCTGTCAAGACTACTAACTAGGGTCTCATCAAGAAGACTCAGGAGTCAACTTATAGAGACTTTTATGAGCATAAATTGGGACAATGTGAGCATTGATAAAAATAAAAGCTACAAAGGATTTAAGCATGTCAATTATGCATAAATACCAAAGTTATGATGATACTAGCATGTATTTGTCAATGTTGGTGGCAAGGAAATCAACTCATTACATCAAAAACAAATAAAAGGAAAAAAACCCAAACATGTATTTTGCCTTTTCTATATGACCTATCCCACTGGTTGACCAAATAGGGATGAAGAAAATTTATCTTTACAGAAATATTTCAGTTAATAATTATTGAATGAGAATGTCACCATTTCACAACCCTAATGAACCGATAGAACTGTGAACAGCTGCTACCACCACAAAAAGAGAGAGACAACCAAATGTTATATGTCTGAGGGAAGAGCAAACTGCTACTTATGAAATATTCTTGCCTTCTATACCCTCCTCCCAAAAAATCAAGACTCTAGATCCAATTACCCATTTATAAGAAATGCAGCGTACAGAGAAACATGTTAAACTCAGCCGTGGATTTGCAACCACCAAAATCCAGACAGTGGGGAATTTTACAGGACAAACAGTCCAGTTTCTTCAGCAGTGAAAAAGGAGACTAGATGGGGAGCCAGAAAGATTAAATAAGACTTAAAAGATGTATTGAGCCATTGTGATGTGTGGACTTTATTTGGATCTTGATATAAATAGACAAACAAACCACAAACGGAAAACAAACTACAATACCATTTATGATATTTATAGGAAAATTGGAAAACTGATATTTTATTGTCAATTGTTAATTTTTAAGGTGTGAAAACAGTGTTGGGACTATGTTAAGAAGGTATCTTTTATAGATACACATGAAAATATTTAGTGATGAAACGATGTTTTGTATTTGCTTCAAAATAACGGGGGTGAATAGATACAGGGTGGAACAAGGGTGGACTTGGGTTGCTGATTGTGGGGCTCATTATACTATTCTGTCTTCCTTGATGCATACTTAAAATCTTCTATAATAAAAAGTAAAAGCTACAAAACAACAACAAAAACAACAAAACAAAACCAAAACCCAACATTCCTGTGACATGGATAATGTCATTTCATATTGTTAGTAAGGAAGCAGCAACTTGGAGGGGTTAATAACCTGGCCACAGACACATAACCAGTCAATGGGGAAGCCAATTTCAAGCCGAGGTCTTTCTCAAGAGAAAACATGTTTATTTTTTTGCTATGCTACATTGCATACCTAAAATTGAATAATGCCACTTTAAAAATATCAAGTCGGAAGAAAAATTTAATTGGTAGAAAAGCATTTTACAGTGAGATGTTTCTTCTGTAGATATTTCTTGAATGTTTGGCCCCTGACCTCACTGCCACACTAAAATAAATATTATTAACATGGTATTCAATTAAGTTCGAACTTACATGTGCAGTAATGTAAAGTTAAATTTATTAGTATTCCATGGGGCTTTCTGTAAGCATCTCATGATGTTTCATGCATTCTGACACCAGGACATGTTTGAGAAGTATTGATTTAGAATCTGGTGATAAAAGAAAGGTGTTTCAATTTCCAGCTCATTACAATCTGAATAGCCATTTTTAATGACAGAAAGTGTGCCCTGAAGTTGGCAGGGGAGCTGGGGTACCATTAGGGTATTTCACAAGTCGAGTCTATTTTGTGTTCTGACTTGAAGCAGCTTTATTTCCTGCCCCATTACAGGATGATGCTTTTGTAATATAAAATAAATGTCCCCAATTCAACTCATTTTAAGACATGGATTTCTAATGCCATGAACTTGGTACAAGCCTTTAAAATGTTTTAAAGCGTATTTTTTCTTAGTTTAAAGTCTTAAAATATTCCACTCATAGTTTTTAAGTTAAAAAAATGCTTCAATTAAAATTGCCAAATTTTATTGTAAAATATTAGAATAAGAAACCTAAAAAATACACAACACATTTGTTCTTCCCTGTTTTTCTGTGTAGCTTAGTTAGCAATTTTTATGTTTTTATCTTTTGTTATACTTTATTTAGTAGCAGCATATATACTTTTTAAGTTAATGAAGTTTACCCTACCTGGGATTGGACCAGTTTGGCAGAACTATAGGAAGTTACCCCGAAGTTCCATTTTGTCTGCCAGGTGTGGTCTTGCAGGCCTCGATATCTCTCTCTGAGGCCTGACTCTTGCCACATGGCACGGGAAACCTTGTTTTAAACAGTCAGAGTTCGTCAACAGCATCACTAAACACCTGGCATGTCTTGTCATTCATTACCATCCAATGGCGTCAGACCTCACAGTCATGCTGTACCAGCTGCACATAGGGAGAGCTCAGACGTTTCAGAATCAGAGGCCTCTTAGTAAAGGTGAGTAAGGTGTCTTTCCCTGAAGGTCTCCGAGAGACCCCTGTTCACATCCTACTCAGGTATAATCCAGTTCTATGTAGATTAACCTCTTTAAGGGACTAGAGACAGTGGGATATCACGGATCCTGTAGAATGTTCTGCAGTTTGAGAGAAGGGGACCTCCAACTATCCAAACACTCTTAGATGCTGCCTCCTTCCAAAATAGATTTACAACAAGAAACACAGCAGTAACGGATTTATGTTTTTAAGAGGGCATAACCTTTATGGAACTAGCTTAGATTCCTGAGGCAGGTCAGGCGGAGATGAGCAAAGGTGAAAAGGTGAAAGGCATGGTTTCCAGATGAAATCAAGAAGCAGGGAATATCAGGTGCTCTGGATTCAGTAGAGAATCGAATTAGGAGGAACAAATTCTTTGTTCCTGATCCATGTGTGAAAAAAGAAAAGAACAAATTCTAAAAGTTCCATTACAGAGGAAAAAGACAGGAAAATAAAATCAATGAGGCAATTGTAGCTGTGTTGGACAGATCTCAGAGATCCAAGCTTTGTACTCAAAAAAGTGAGGAGGTCCAATGGAAGAGGAGAAATTAAATAAATACTACAAGACATCTTTGACTTAATGAAAGCTTTTATGATAAAAAAAAATCCAAAGCTAACATTAACTATATGTGTCAGTTATAAGATGTATTGCATTCTGATTTCAAAAAATGAACAAAATAGTGGGAAGCAGCATCTTAGAGTTTAGGAAATGTAGAAACAGAAAAAATTAAGATACAGAAATTAATATAGGCTGTAGCCTCTGAGTCTAAGTAACCCAGATAAACAATAAGAAAAGATTTTTAAGTAAAAACTATAAGCAGTTAGAAATTTTAAAACATTCTCCTGAAGCAATTATAGATGAAAAGAACATATGAAAAATATAATATGCATTATGTAGAGGATAACAAAAATGAGAATATTTATCCCAGAAATTATCATGTAACTAGTCTAAATTGAGAGGTAAACCTATAATCTAAAATACTTTCAATAAATGTAAACATTTAATATGTTCAACAAGTGGTATTGAAACAATTGGTTAACTATTTAGAGAAAGTTAATTTAAATCTTTACCATAGGCCAGAATAAATTCCAGATGGATTGAGGAGTTAAATAAAAATTAAATCATAAAAACATAAAAAGACCATAAAAGTAAATATTTCTCAAATTTCTGATGGAGAAGCTGGAAATGAGTGGAAAGTGGAATATATATATGCGTTAACCTACTTAAAATGTGTATTTGTCAAAAAACATTCAATTGAAAAGTTGAAGTAAAATAACACGTAATACAAATTATGTTAAAATACAACATAATATAAAAAGGACTTTGCAAATAGAAAAAAAGACAGTAAATGAATAAATAAAGGAAAATAATGTTCTGTTCTAAAAGGAAACCAAGTAGCTAGTTAACAATCATATGGAAAGATTGAACCTCATCTGTAATCACTAAAATATAAATCCAAGCAATGACCAAATAGCATTTCCCCTCCCCCAGAATTATTTAAAAAAAACAAAAAAGAAAAATGGTTTGAAAACCCCGTACTCGTGGTTGTGATGGGAGAGATCGGGCTTGTATGGTGCTGTTGGACACTAATGAGTGTGTTGCTTTCGATAAGCAGTTTTGCAGCATGTATTAAGAGCCTCAAAAATATCTTTAGTTTTTGATCCAGCCAATTCTGTTTCTGGGAATTTCCCAAGGGAATATGCTAAGTAAAAAAAACGTTTTATGGAAAAATACATTGATATTATTATTTATAATATTTGAAAACCAGAAACAATTATAAATATTAAACCATAAGGAAGTGGCTAAGTAAATTGTGGGATTTCTGAGATGGAATATTACAAACTTTTATTATGTTTATACTTTTGAAATAACATGAGAAATGCAAAGATGATATCTTCACATTAAAAGATCAGGTCACAAAACCACATAGCAAGTCTACAATTTTATTCATATGTGGACAGAAGGAAAAACCTCAGGAAATACCCAAAATGTTAACAGTGGTTATCATTGGGTTGCGGAATCAAGGGCATTTTAAATTTTCTTTTAAATATATTTTCCAGGTTTTCTACAAAGGAGCATAAAATGGTTCGATCATTAAAACATGCTAAATATTATTTCTAAATGGCAGTGAAGGAGCACTCAGGGAAAGGGATTAACGATACTGAGGTACTTTGAAGGTTGGGATAATTGTGACAAATAGAAAGGACTGGAGAGTGACTGTCTGAGGCTCAACGCTGTGTTTAATAGTGTCCACTTTTTTACTTTTTTCTGCCCCTGGGTGTGACTTCCCTTTATTTTTTTCTTTAAAGAAATTCACTAAGAGACAGAAGATCTTTATTTATTTATTTTTTTTAATAGAGACACTTTCCTGTGGAAACTTCCTCCTGCTTTCATTTTCCAGAGCAGATAAGTTTAGGGGATTCAGCCTGGGGAGGTGTCTGTCTGTTTGGGTGTTCTGTTTCCCCTACACAAACCCACACGATTCCATTCACCTTCTCCATTTGGGTGAGACCGTGCTGTAAGGTGAATAGGAATATCCACCTGTTAACACCAACATGCCTTCCTTTGAGAAATGTCCTTTGCCCGTTTTTTAATCTGGTTACCTGTTAGGATGTCTGTTATCAAAAAGACAAGAAATGACAAGTGCTGGCAAGAGTGTGGAGAAAAGGGAACCCTTGCACACTGTTGGTACGAATGTAAATTGACACAGCCATTATGGAAAACAGTATGGTGTTTCCTCAAAAAATTAAAAATAGAACTACCAGATGACCCAGCAATCACACTTTCTAGGTATACATCCAGAGGAAATAAAGTCATTATCTCTAAGAGATACCTACACTCGCAAGTTCATTGCAGCATTATTCATAATAGCTGAGATATGAAACAACCTGAGTGTCTGTTGATGAATGAATGGGTAAAGAAAATGTCACAGTGTCACACACACAGACACACACAGGACACACACATAGATGCACACACAAACACCCATAGACACACACACATGAATATCACTCAGCCTTATAAAATAAGGAAATTTTGCCATTTGCAACAACGTGAATGGACCTGGAGGACATCATGTTAAGTGAAAGAAGCAGGCACAGAAAGAAAAATACCACGTGATCTCACTTACATGTGGAATATAAAGAATACGTAGCAACAGGGAGTAGAGTGATGGTGGTTTCCAGGCAAGTGGAGGAGCAGGTCAAGGGATACAAAGTTGCAGTTGTGTAGGGTGAATAAGGCTCGATATCTAATGCACAACACCTTGACTCTAGTTAATTGCATTTTGTAAAGTTGCTGTGAGAGTAGATCTCAGGTGGTCTTGCCACCAAAAAAAAAAAAAATAACTATGTGAGGAGATGGATGTTTTAATCTGCTTGACTGTAGTAATCATTTCACTGTGTATATGTATATCAAAATGTCATGTTGTACACCTTAAATATATATGATTTTTATTTTAAAAGAGAGTCACAACAATCTGATCCATTGCTTTTATAGTCATTAGTGTCTCCAGAAATGATCCTGAGCACCAAGAAGTTGTTAAATTGTTTTCTAGGTCCCTTAATTAAAGACTGTAATGTATGTTTTCCATTTAAAAAGACTTAAGCTAAAAATGATTTTATGAATGAGACCCTTCATTACCTGGAAAATAGCTAAGTCCCCTAATGGTGTCAGATAAATGAGTCATCACTGTATATTTTTTCTGTCTAACAAATGCTTCCTTTGTCAGATCAAAACATGTGAATAAAACCGGGATTTAAAGGAACAGATTGGGATGAATGATATTCCTTAAAAATTTGATTTTCCCAGAAAATTCTATTCCTTTTGAATAATGTTGGGAAATAATATATACCAGGGCTATTGCTTTCACATTTATTAATGAATTTAGATTATAAGAAATACTCTAAAACTGTATTATAAGTTGTATAAACAATGTTCAGCTCTGTTTTAACCAGTTTATTTCATTCCATAAAACCATTACTTTTATTCTGTTGACATTTTATGGAAATGGAATTTATTGAATTTTCTTCATTTGTGCTAGATGTCTTTCTTTCTACTTCTTATAGCGGGTTGACTTTTCATCAGAACATCACACATGCCTGTTTACCTTTCTTTGTGTTAAAGGGGTATGTTTCTTTAGAAACCACCAGCTTAGGATATGGTGTCACTCTGAATGTGATTCCTGTCAGACTACAGTGAGCACAGGTAATGGATATTGTCATAAATGACATTTGGTTCATTAGAATCTGTCAAAATGGGCCGAGTAAATTATGGCCCTTGGAAAGAGCACAATACTGCATTGTATTGGGGAAACACACTTTTAAGGAATTCCTGAGCTGGTGTTTATTACCACCTGCCACATCATTTCCATTTTCTGTGTTTCATTAAATTTACCGTCTGGGTGTAATCACAAGAGTGAAACGGAAAATGTAATGTAAAGTATTTCCTTAAACCCTCCTAAACAAAAAATGAACAGAATCATCCATTCAGTCACGACAAGTTGAGCACCTACTGTACACCAACCCTCAGGGAAAAAACGAATAACAAGACAGGTTCTGTTTTCAACTAGGTCACAGCCTAGTAGGGCAGACAAATGGACAAAACTAATTCTAATATGATGCTGTCGTGGAGGTGTTGACAGAGACTACAGAAGGAGAGAGAAAGGTTCTCTTCATGGGGGTGAGAGACTTAGTCATGGGTGTCCGCAAATCAAGTACTGACATGTCGGCGAGAGACTGTGAGTCACAGCTTCTGAGTGTGATTGCAGTTCTGGGGCTGTTGCTAAGTTCATTGTCCTTTAGCATTTTTGTGGGCTGCACACATTACGTGGGTGGAATTTAATGTCATTTTAACTCACCAGAGAAAGTTTGTGGGTCTAGAGGTTTGGAAAACAACTTGCTCTGTAATATGCTACATTTTAGTGCAAATCTCTCAAGTGATTGTGCCATACTTGCTGGTCTCTGTCTGATGGAAGATCTCTCTGAAGAAAATGGTATTGATTAAATTTACAGGGAAATGGCTATTGAAAATCTCTAGTTTGTTGACAGCACTCATACTTCATTAAATAGGGTACATGATCCTAAATTTCATATGAGTAAAAAATTACTAATTTTGATGTCTATTTTGAACGCTTTAGATAATTTATTTGGCTTAGTGCCCAGTAAATGCAGAAAGTGGCCTGGACATCAACCACAGAACAGCCCAGGGACCCTCTCCCACTGCACAGACATCTGGAATGGTATATGAGGAACAGACACTGCAGGCACACATTTAATTAAAGGCTGGCATTCTGGACTGGAGGGAAGTGTGGTGAGCTTCTCAGCCTAAAGGAAATCGTCTCTGAAACAAAAGTTGTTAATTTTTTTGTTTTATAATGATGCTTTACAGCTTGAAAAATTTTAACTGTAAAATATAGACTATGAACTCATAGCGACATTAAGTCCAGATAGTAATTTTTATGGCAACAATTTATGATGCATCTGTGTGGGTTCTTTAAAGGGGAAAAGTCTTCAACATCTATTTTGCAATTTCCCAAAAAAAAAAGTCTCTCTTGAGTGTTTAGAATCTGAGTGAATACAGAGATTGTAAGGATTTTATTGAGTCATCTATTATGTTAATCTGGATTTGTAGACATTATTCCATAGTTATTGACAGCAAGAATCATAATCTAAAACAATAATATTCTGGTTTTTTTTAAATTTTCATCTTCCAGCTGTTATTAAGTTGGTATTGACATAACCAGGACACAGCTAGGAATGCCGGCTTGGAAGTCCAAGTTCTCTGTGCCTGGAAATGTTCACATGGGAGGGAGTTCCTTGCCCAAATAGTTGTACTATTCAGCATTGCAGCACCCATGTGCCTGCTTTGTGATGAGCCACCTCTGCTCCCTCACACTGGCCAGCGCAGGTAGGGAGGTGTAGCCATTTCTGGGAGGCGAAATGCTCAACAAAAAGTCTCCAAGGCACAAAGAAATTAGAACATTTCTCCCTCAAACCATGCAAGCATAAGTTATTGTGGGGTTAAGGAGAATGAGTTTCCTTTTCAGGTCCCAGAGGACATGATCCCCAGGCAGCCCCTAGGGGTCACACTCAACTTGGGAATAGTGATTGCAGATGATGGGAGCATCTTTTCTCTGAATCTCCCTGTGATAGTGAGGAGGGCAAGGGTTCTAATGTCTGATATGGCATCTGCATGTGATCACCCAGCTTCTCTTTGAACACCACCAGAAAGTGGTGAACTTGCAGTTCTGGTTTTCTGATTATGCTATTGTCTGAGTACCACCTGTAGTTATGTCAGTTCATCTAATGGACAGTGGACATAAAACTCTATCAGACAGCCTTACTGTGCACATGTTATAGAATAAGAGTGCTTAGTTTTAAAAAATTATATCTAATATTAAATAAGGCAGCCTGTAAGAAGATAGAAAATTTGACATAAACCATAAGTAAGTGACAAAGACAAGAATAAAGGTATATGATAAAGCCAGGAATAAAACTAAAATAAAAATGCACACCATAGAGCTACACATACTTGCTACAGGATGGGAGGGGTGCAGATTTGATTCTGAGCTTTCTAGCAGCCAACTTGGAGAGAGAAACACAATCAGTTACATAATTCACAGGACTTATAATAAACTAAATGCTTCTCAGGACTAACCCAACCATTCCTTATTTTAAGATGGGAGAAGTTGCCAACTTTAATAAGAAAGTAGCTTTTTAGTCCACAAAGATCAGGATATTGGACTTTGGAAGGAAAACGTTTCAGTTTTGGTTTTCCTTAACCTTAACCTTGCTCACCAGATTCGTATCCTTAATAAGTATTTTCCAGAAGTTTCTCCCATTAAGAATCTTTTTTACAGTATTTAGAAGGATGTTTTAGGGATCAGTGGGTGATATTTAATAAACCAAAGCACATTTGTTTTAATCTCACTAACTTCAAAGTCTGTCTGTTTTGGTTTTTGCTTGTTTTTTTGCTACTGGGCAATTTTTGTCAAACCAACTACCAAAAGGATGGGACACTTAGTAAACTGAACCGGATGTGAGTATCCATGATCTGCTGCTGACAAGAGGGGAAGCCTCACCTTTAAGACACATAAAGTAAAATTTTAAGGAGTTCTTGGCTAGAAAGAGGTTACCAATAAAATCTGAAAATGCTTCAGTCCCTCCTACTCTGATTTGATTACTCAACAGAAGGGATGTGAGAAAGATATGCCTACAGTGAAGACAAGGAAGAAATATGCCCTTTAGCCTTGATCTGAAATACCCAAGCTAAGGGCAAGAGGGAAGCAAAGTTCACTAAACTTAATATGCTTTATATTGTTAAGACACAAATTAGCAACATTGGTAAAACTTTTCCTTAGGTTCATCCAACATACCATCATAAACATAGAAAAGGGCTCCTTCCATTCCTCAGCAATCCCAATGGGATTACAGTGGATTTTATATCAACCCTGACATTCAGGTCCTCCCAAATGATTGGCTGCACCATGGAGTATGTAGAATATTTGATTGTTAGATAATTGTATTTTAAAAATTAGAACTCCTGTCAAAGAAAATGAAATATTAGGAATTTTTATAAGGAGTTTAAGATAAGACATGGGACACTGGATCAAGATGATGACTAATAATTTTGCATCCACTTCATTACATATGGCAGATCTCATGAAATGACCTCAAAGGTGTGTGAAGAACAAGAACTCTATGATAGCTCTGGAAAAGAAGAAAAAGTTGTGCCAGCAAATTAGAAATTCTGGGAAATTCTTGAAGGATAAAAAGTAGGCAGTTCATATCTGTAGAAAAATAGGACTGTAGAAAACTAGCCCAAAGTATATCCAGGAGAAATTCCACGGTGAGAGCCATTCTGAGGAAGTCCCAAGGCCAGAACAGATGAAAAGGAGGTGGAGGAGAGATTGGGATGTGGGCCTGCTGGACCTGAGCAGTGCGTGGCAATGGTATTTTCACCTAGGTAGCAATAAGTAGAACATGGGGCCAGAGAATCAGCTCATGCTCCAGATAGCCAGGAACCTATAGGAGAGACAGGGTACCCCAAATCTAGACATATTCCATCAGACCACAATCCTCACACTTCTCTACAGCCATCAGAGCCAGGCTGTAATAAATAGTGTTAGCAAACCAAGAGATGCTTATGTAGAAAGAGAAGACAACAACCACGACACAGCAGCTTGGAAGAGGACACCAAACATATCAGAAAAGTTAACACTCAGAGAAATAGAGCTACTAAAAGAAACAGATGGATATTTTTAAAAAGTAGTTACTTATTATCCTTAGATAATATTAAGGAAACAACTATATTATGGAAAGGAAACAATTAGATATTTTGGACTCTAAAAATTTGATTACAATATAATAGTTTGGCTGAGGAACTGGATAGAAATAGCTGTAGGCTATGTTAGTGAGCTGCACAGTTAAACCAGGTGATTCTTTCAGAACATAGTGTGAAAGGACTTGGAAATGGGAAGAAAACTGGGTATAGAAGAAACTTACCTCAACACAATAAAAGCCAAATATGGCAGACACACAGCTAGTATCATACTGAATGGGAAAAAACTGAAAGACTTTCCTCTAAGATCTGAAACAAGACAAGGATGCCCACTTTCACCACTGTTATTCAACATAGTACTGGAAGTTCTAGCTAGAGCAATCAGACAAGGGTAAGAAATAAAGGGTACCCAAAATGGAAAGGAAGAAGTCAAATTATCCTTATTGGTAGATAATATGATCTTATATCTAGAGAAACCTAAGGAGTACACACACACACACACACACAAAAACTGTTGGAAGTGATAAAAAAAATTCAGTAAAGTTATAGGATACAAAATCAATATATAAAAATCAGTAGCATTTCTATATACCAACATTAAATCGTCTGAAAATGAAACCAAGGTACAATAGGCACAAATAAAATAAAATACCTAGGAATAAACTTAACCAAAGAAGTGAAAGATCTCTAAAATGAAAAGTATAAAATATTGATGAAAGAAATTGAAGAGGACACACACAAAAAATGGAAAGATTTTCCATGCTTATGGATTGGAAAAATCAACATGGTTAAAATGTCCATGCTACCCAAAGCAATCTACACATTCAGTGCAATCCCTATGAAAATACCAATGAGATTTCTTACAGAAATAGAAAAAATCGTCCTAAAATTTATATGGAACAACTAAAAACCCAGAATAGCCAAAGCCATCCTGAGTAAAAAGAACAAAGTTGAAGGAATCACATTACCTGATGTCAAATTGTACTACAAAGCTGTCGTAACCAAAACAGCATAGTAATGGTATAAAAACAGACACATAGACCTATGGAACAGAATAAAGAATCTAGAAATAAATCCACACATCTATGGTGAACCTATCTTTGATAAAGGTGCCAAGAACATATGTTGGGGAAAGGACAGTCTCTTCAATAAATGATTCTGGGAAAACTGGATATCCATATTCAGAAGAATGGAAGTAGGCCCTTATCTCCCACCATATATACAAATCAAATCAAAATGGATTGAAGACTTAAATCTAAGACCTAAACTATGAACCTGTTAGAAGAAAACATTGGAAAATGCTTCAGGACATGGGTCTGGTCAAGGACTTCTTGAGTAATACCCCCAAAGCACAGGAAACCAAAGCAAAATTGGACAAATGGGATCACATAAAGCTAAAAAGCTTCTTCACAGCAAAGGAAACAATCAACAAAGGGAAGGGACAACCCACAGAATGGGAGAAAATGTTTGCAAACTACCCATCTGACAAGATATTGTATTTAATAATAGTAATAACTAGAATATATAAAGAGCTTCAACAACTCAATAGGAACAAAAATCAAATAATCTGATTAAAAAATGGGCAAAGGATCTGAATAGAAATTTCTCAAAAGATGACATACAGATGGCCAATGGGTATGTGAAAAAACGCTCAACATCATCAGTCATCAGAGAAATGCAAATAGAAAGAACAATGAGATACCGTAGCACCTCAATGAAAATGTCTTTTATCCGAAAGACAGACAATAGCGAATGCTGGTGAGGACATGGAGAAAGGGGAAGCCTACAACACTGTTGGTGGGAATGTAAATTAATGTGACCACTACGGAGAACAGTTTGGAGATTCCTCGAAAAACTAAAAATAGAACTACCATGTGACCCAGTAATGCCACTGCTGGGTATAGATCCAAAGGAGGGGAATTCAGTATATCAAAAAGCTATCTGCATTTCCATGGTTATTGCGGCACTGTTTACAATAGCAAAGATTTGGAATCGACCGTGTCCATCAGCAAATGAATGGATAAATAAATTGTTGTGCATATACACAATGGAATGTTATATATCCACAAAAAGAATGAAATCCTGTCATTTACAACAACATGGATGGAACTGGAGAATATTAAGTGAAATAAGCCAAGCACAGAAAGACAAATCTTGCAGTTCTCACTCATATGTGAGAGCTAAATATTAAAAACAACTGATCTTGATCTCATGGAGACAGAGAGTTAATTCTGGTTACAGAGGCTGGGAAAAGCAGCAGGGAGTGGGGGTTAAAGTGGGGATGGTTAATGGTGCAAAAATATAGTTAGATAGAATGAGCAATATTTGCTAGCACAGCAAAGGGACCATCATCAATAGCAAGTTAGGGTATGCTTTCAAATAACTAAGACTGGAATTGGAATGTTTTTAACACAAATGAGGTGAGGGATACCCCAATTACCCTGGTTTGATTAATTTATTAATACATTGAATGCCTCTATCAAAACATCACATATACCCTATAAAGATATACAACTTTTATGTACTCATAATAATTAAAAATAAAAATTAGAAAAACCAAATAGTCCAACATCCATCAAAAAAGTTGAAAAGGTAGCCAACTGTTTATTCCTTAGAAAGACAGCAGGCCTAGATATTTTTTTAATTTCAAAATATTGCAGGAGTACACATGTTTTGGTTACATATTTTGCTTTTGTACAGTTTGAGTCGAAGTTACAAGTGTGCCCTTCACCCAGTTAGTGTGCATTGTACCCGTTAGGTGTACATTTTCTCATCCCCTCCTCCTGCCTCCCACCTGCTTGATTTTTCTTGAATTTTACTTCCATAAGTAAGTGTTGATCAGTTAGTTCCAATTTAGTATTGAGTACATGTAGTATTTGGTTTTCTGTTATTGTGATACTTCACTAAGAACGTTCTCCAGTTCCATCCAGGTTGTTACCAAAGATACTAGATCACCATTGTTTTTTATGGCTGAGAAGTGCTCCATGGTGTACATATACCACATTTTATTGATCAAGTCATGTATTGATGGGCACTTGGGTTGTTTCCACATAGTTTCTGCTGTGTGGCCTAGATATTTTTCTACGTGAATTCTACAACTTTTTAAGAGGATGTATATTTCCCATGTGATGTTTAACTGTTCCGGAGCATAGGAAGAGAAAGCTTTCTAAAAGACTAATATAATATTGATACCAAAACATAAAAGATAGCACAGAAAAAGAAAATTATACTCCAGTCTCATGGACCAAATGCTAATATCCTAAGTATAATATATTAATAAATAGCAGTAAGTTAATATTATGTTAATTATACTATATATGTTAATAATAAATATCTATAAATGGATTCCAGAAGGATTTTTTTCTTTTTAAGTTAATCTGTCATGACCAAGTGTGGTTTTTCCTAGGAATAAAAGAATAGTTTAAACTGCAGTCATTAACAGACTGTAGAATTATTTCAATAGCTGTCATGAAAACATGATAAAATTCAACATAAAATACTACTAAAATTTTTTTAACACATGAGGACTATAAGGAAAATTTCCTGATTAATATTATCAATCAGCGTCATACTTAGTGTTAAAACAATGCACTGAAATGAGGAAGATAATAGAATCATATAATAATATTAATATTAAACTGGAATACCCTGCAAATGCAACAAGAAGAGAAAAAGAAATAAGTGGCATAAAGACTGTAAAGGGAGACACAAACCTCTAATTATTTGAAGAAATTATGATCAATATAAACATTTAAGAAAAGCAAGTCAAAAACTATTAGAACTAAAAGGTGAGACTGGCAAGATTGATATAAATAAGAATATATTCAACACAGTTGATCTAATGAATGTTTATTTACATTTGTTTTTAAAAGTGTGCTTTTCCTTGCCTTTTGAGTGGTGTACTGTTTTGTTTTCCCTGCACGAAAGCATCTACGTTTGTATTAACAACCACCTTGGCATTTATGACCGTCTATCTTCTCTGCGATCCATGGCGGGGAGGGGAGGAAACTAACTAAAAGGTAGATGAGTTACTAGAGCCTAATACTGTGCCTAAAAATATGAGCACAGACAACTTCACAGTTGTGGAGGAGCTTGGATCAGGATATTAAAAGTGCTGTACTTCAATCTAGTATAATAATTGATATTTATATCAATAATGAAGTCCACAAGAAAAGATTTCCTTAATCCACATAATACCTTAAAAAAAAAAGGACAAACTTATCTTCATGTGGAAAGTTCATTTATGTAGTGCAGTTATTCTAATCATCCTAGAAAAAACAGAGCTTTGCTATATAGAGGAAGGCTAAACACATTCATGACTTACTATTCACCAGGGACACCAAAAAATATTTTTGTTCAAATTTACATATTTGAGATTTCATGATTTTCTCATTCTCACCCTGTGTAAAGTAGAATTTTCTGCCTCCGTCAGAGATAACGAACAGGAATTGTCACATGCCCCTGTCATGGTCGTTCAAGTAAATGTCTCTGAGCGTTACTTTTCTTTTTAAAAAATTAATTTTAATTGACAAAAATTGTACATGTTTATGTACAACATGGTGTTTTATGTGGAATGGCTAAATCGAGCTAATTAACATATGTATTACCTCACATACTTACCATTTTCTGAGTTGAGAACACTTAAAATCTCTCAGCGGTTTTCAGGAACATGATGCCTTGTTACTGACTATAGTCACCAGGTTGTGTTAATAGAATGGATCTCTTGAACGCGTTTTTCCTGTCTAGCTGACGTTCTGTGTGCTTTGACCAGTCATCTCCCTAACACCCTCTCCAGCAACGAGCATTGATTTTCAATCAGCATTTTGTCAGCAGGACTTTAGAGCTTGAGATTTCTTACTTATGCCTTTCCAGAGAAGCCATTTGTGTCATGTCAACCTGGTGCATTTGTTCATTATATGAAGCCATCTGCAATAGCACAATGAAATAAAAAGTGCTTGGTTTATCTAGTGCCGTTGGGCAAAATGTGTTATGAATAAATGAAATTTTCGTGGCTGCCTGTTGTCATGGAAAGAAGGCAGGCTTTGGAACTAGGCAAACCAATGTTGGGCCAGGTACATTACCAAGTGACTATCATATTATATCTTCTTTAATTTCACAACAACAACCTTATATCAGTTAGGAGTGTTTTCAGTGGCAAGGAACATCATGCCATACCAAAAGGTGCTTTAACAGACAGGGCTGGGACAGTGGCTCAGTGATGCCCTCAAAGAGCCAGGCTCCGTCTCTTGTGTTCTTCGTCCCCAGTGGATTGGCTGTTCCTCTTGTGGTTGCAGAATGGCTGTTGCAGCTTCAAGCACCCCACTGAGGTCCAAGGAAGAAAGGAGGAGAGAAGAGGGATGGAATCACCTCTGTCCTGTTAATCAAGAATGCAATGTTTGCCCTGAAGCACCCAGAGCAGATATCCCCTTATCAGAACTGGGTCACATGGACACCCAGATTGCAAGGGAAGCTGGGAGTGTGGGAACAATATCGTTGTGCTGAATTATAATTCGCTACCTGGGATCCTGTTAGCAAAACCAGAAAGGAGGAGAGCATGGATATTAGGGTCTATCACAAATCCTACGTTTGCTTCACCCATGAAAAAGTTCAGATTGAAGCAGGCTAAATAACTGGACCCAAATCACCAGCTCCTGGGGGGGGGGAGTTAAGCATATCATCCGAGGTCAATTACTGATGTTCCTGACGATTATGCAGTAGACTAGCATCCTTTTAGGAAGGACAACGGGTAACGTGAATGGTGTTTACAGTGACAATTTCATGACGAAGCCAGTCTTGAGTGTAAACGGTACGCTTCAGGTTTGGAGGAGTTTCTGATCTTTTTAAAAGTGAAGAAAAATATGAAGTTTCCTTACTTATTCCAATAGATTAATTTACAATAACATAAGGCAAAGTTTTGTTATGGGTTTTCTGGGGGGAAATAAAAGGACTGGAACTTTCTTATAATTTACCTCTATTCTGAATCCAAGAAAATGCCAGACGGACAGAAGCAATGGGCTGGATTGGGTTTAGAAGGAAGCTTCCTAGCTGACTTGGAGCAGGTGTCATGTGGAAATGAGTTAAATGAGGAAGCGCTGGGCTGCCCTCTGCCTGCAGGTCTCTGGAACCCTGTCAGCTGGGAGCCAGTTCTGGGCCCTCCGGAGGGTTGCTGCTTCCCTGGTGCTCACCTGCGTCCTGTTCCTGTTTTGTTTTCCTCTGCTGTTCATCTCTCGCTTCCTCTTTCCTCGCTTGGAAAGAGTGTTGAAACCACATTTCATTATTTGGCACCGCAAGGCAGTAGTGGTATCTGCACTTCAGACAGTTTCTGCCCTGGCAGGAGAAATGATTTCAGTTAAGTTTTTCCATCTCCCATTCATTAGATTTCCTGTCAGATTCCCGGCCAGATCTGTCCACACGTGTGAGAGAAGGGTTGGATGCTGTTCTTACCGTTTCAGGGAAGTAGTGGAAGTGGCCCTGTGACCCTGGCTGAAGAACATTCTCTAAGGTTAGCTTTTAAGTTCTCACTTGGAGGACGAGGAGATTTCTCTTTTCTTTTCAGAACAGGTTCACATGTCACAAAATTCAAAACTTGGCTCCAGCTGCTCATTGTAGGTTCTTGTTTGCTTTTTGTCTACTTGGTAAGAGTTACCAGGATCCAGTTTTGCTTTAATTAAGACAAAGCCACATCTCCCAAACATGCATTATTCTCGGGGAGAAAGAAACAAAAGGGATAGTTTTGCTTTGCTGTTTAAGGATGAAGCAGTGGCTCCTATTGCAGAACACAGGTCGTCCTAGATACAGGAGGGCAGCTCAGGGTGGAGCAGCCACGGATCTGGCGGATCCAGACTCCCTGGCACCCAAGTGCTGGCTCTCAGCAAGTGTCTGCTCAGCATCTTCTGGAATCTTCTTGGCACGGAAGAAAGACCTCATTCAACATTCCTCAGTGTCAGTCCCCTTAAACAAAACATTTCTTCTCCTTTCTCTCTTCACCTCCTGTCACATGTCTGAGAATACAAAAGCAAACTTACTCTCCTTCATCCTTTTTTTTTAATTTTAAGAATTTTTTTCACTTTTATCTTTTTTTGTTTGTTTGTTTTTTAGAGATGGGTCTCTCTCTGTTACCCAGGCTGAAGTGCAATGGCGAGATCATAGCTTGCTGCAGCTTCCAACTCCTGTGCTCAAACAATCCTCACATCTCAGCTTTCCGAGTAGCTGGGACTACAGGCATATGCAATCACGCCTAGCTAATTTTTTTAATTCATTGTAGAGATGGGGTCTCACTATGTTGCCCAGGCTGGTCTCCAACTCCTGGCCTCAAGTGATCCTCCCACCTCAGCCTCCCAAAGTGCTGGGATTACAGGTGTGAGCCACTATGCTCAGCCTGTTCTACAGTGGGTAGCACATCAAAGGTGCACTGGTCATATATTCAATGCCATTATACGGGACCCATGAACATAGTAGTACTTGCCTCCCAGGAATAAAGTCTAGTAGGGGAAGAAGAATGACATGTAAGTTGAAATGGATTATTGATCCAAGATTTGTTACCTCTTCATTATCATCAATATTGTCATCCTGCATTGATCCCTACTGTGTACCTGGTGTGCTGCTAGTTCTTAGGGATACAAACAGGTATGAAACACATGTACTAAGAAATAATTAATGGTACAAGGTGGTTCACAGTAATGTAAAATAAGTGAAATGACCTGTGCTACAGAGCTTCCAAAGAGGAGTGGCCTGGGGCATAAACCTAGAAAGAAGAGGGTGAGACATTTTCAGGTAGGAAGTGCTGCACATTGGGTTTTCCCGGGAGCAGACTGAGAAGAGTTTAGCATGCAAGGTGTTTATTTGGGAGTTCCTTTGGGATGGACACTTATGGAAGAGGGGAGGGAAGCAGGATGGGTGGAGGGAGAAGTTGAGCTGCGATGCAGACCCAAAGAAAGCCTTGACCCCCCCGCAGGGAACTCTGGAGCAAGTATGGCGTTTACAGTCATCCCAGGTTGAACTGAGATGGTTAAGTCTTTATACTCCTGCTTTGATTAGTCATTGGCTGTGTCCACAACTGTGAAAGAAGGGCTCAGTGTTGGGCCTCTCACTGTTTCAGAGCAGTAGTGGAAGTGACCCTGGCTGAAGGACATTCTCCAAAGTTAGCTTGTAAGTTTTTCTCTGGGCAAGGTATGACTCTAAGAGAGATACCTTCCTGTAGCTGAGTCAACCCCTGAAGAGGCTGATGACCGAAGGCTATTGTATAGCTCGGTCTTGCAACTGTGGTAACAAGAGCTTCGTCAAAGGTTATTCTGGGCAGCTGTCAACATATCACCATGGGGAGAATGGTATGGGGCAAATGCATGCAGAGCCGTCATGATGGGCAGTGACACACACAACAACTGAACTGCAGTGGCTATTTACATGTGGAAGTGTAGCAGGAGGTGATGTTGCAGGTGTTGGTGGAGGGTCTTGACTGTCCAGCCAAGGACTTTGAACTTTGTCCTGTAGACATCAGGTATATACTAAATAGTTTGAGCAGTGGGGGAGAGGGGTGTGACAAATGTGAAATTGTGTTTTAAAGGGATACATCTGACTTAGATGTAGAGGATAAATAGCAGTGGCAAGAGGTCCAAGGCAGGATGATGGCTGTAGACTAGTCATTCGTAAAAGTGGATGTTGTGGCTGGTGAAAAGGTTCCTGGGTTGCAAGTTGAAATAACGTGAGTTCTCATCCAAGCTCTCTGTCCCTGAATCGACTGTGTAGCTCTTTCTCTTGGACCTCTGTTTAGCCATATGTAAAAATGATAAGTCAAAATTCCCTTTCCAGCTCTAACAGTGTGTGATTCTATGTTAAAGTTATCTGTTCATTTGAGTTCCTTACCTCGTGTCCTCAGAAAAGATGTCGAAGGGTAGTGTAGTGTAAACGCAGACTTCTGGAAAATGTAGTTTGGATATTTGTATATCAGTTGCTTCCTCCACTCCCATGACCTTCCAAATCCCCATATTTCACACAAATTTTGCAGCCAGTGGATTATAGATTCAGGCCGGACCAGAACCATGTATCAGCTATTACAAGCCTGAGTATTCTCTTTCTTAATCAATTAAAACACATCCGGTAACTCAGCCCAGCTGCGCAGAAGACAGAATTAGCTTTCCTTATTGCACAGAGATGGAATTCTTCACCTAAGCTTCTGCTTAAATACTAATGAACAGAGGATTAGCCCTGGCAGTAAAGAAATGAGCCAGTCTGAGCCCGTACTTGTTCAGGACTCGAGTGAGATTTGTTTCCTTCTCCCTTGTGAGCTCTGTGCCGTGGCTTAATGTCATGCCCATAATCAACAGATAATCTAGGGAAGAACAAAAATAAGATAGTAAATAAACAAGATAAACTCACTGATCAGGACTCTGGCCCTGCTCTCTTTCAAGATGGTTCACAGAGAAATTTTCCATGTTGGAGAAATTTTAATTCCTTGATTTGTTGACACAAAATGTGACTTTTTCTCAAGAGTCATTTATTATTGAACATCTTAACTTTGTGTACTTGTTTGTTCACTAACTAAATGATTAACGCATGCATTCATTTAGTAGACATTCTCTATTAAGTGCCTCTTGTCTGTCAGGCACCATGCTAATTGCTGGAGACACACTGGTGAGTAAAACCAGAGCAAATCCCGATTTTATGGAGCTTGCGGTCTAGTTGATGGGACAGACATTAATCAGACAGTCACATGGCTTATCTATAGTTACAGTGTGAAGTCAGGTAAGGTTTCTCTGAGGAAGTAACAATGGACCTGAGGGCTGAAGAATAAAACTTAGTGAACTAAGGTAACAAGGTAAGGTTAGATTGTAGCTTTGAGTCACTGATGTACATAATTTCAAGGTTATGAAAATTTTGGCATTTTATATTATGGACAAAAAGCAAAACCAATATACTGACTTAACTAAGTGTTGGAGGTCACCCGGTAGTTTAGAAGCAGAGATGAAGTTAGTGGCCTAGAAATTAAGTCTCAGGTGATATGGGGATGAACATGATATTGCTTGGGGCCTTGTTGGCTGCTATAACTCAACAGTATCTGGAAACTCCTGGTCCAGGAAAAGAAAGCGTAAGAGGGACCACACCAAACATTAACCTGCAGGTGTTTGCGCTTTTCTCTCTGATGATTTTCCCCAACGTGTTTGGATCCTTTCCAAGAAGGTAGGCCCCTGTACCAGGAAATCTGCTGTAGATGGTACAGAGATGTGGAGACTGGTGTGAACAGAAAACTGCACATGGAAACTTCACCCTTGGACTCAGCATCTTTAGTAAATGCAGAGGAGAAGCTGCAGAGGGGATATTCTCTTTGGGGGACGACTTTCAGGCTTGATTCACTACTTACTCCTCAGGCATCACCTAACCCTTGGTATGAGGATGTTTCCCACAGTGTCCCCATGAGAAGTGAGAATCCACCCAGCAGTGAAAGTCCTCCAACAATATTCTGGGGGCATGTACCAGCCTAGAATAGACAGCACCTTGTACAAGAAGTAAAGTCATCAATAGTAACATGAGAAATGTAAAAAGATTCTACATCGTAACAAAGAACTATATGCTAAGGAGGTAAAGAAAGAACATTTAGAAGAATTTATTGCGGGAAACAAGTACATTGTAAATAACACTTGCTTTGGCTATTGATGAAATTGAAGAAAACATTGCGTGTGTGCACACAACAAAACGAGAAGAAAAGAGCTTAAAAGTTGAGGAAAGCATGTAAACAAATGATGCAATAGCAAGATTCAGCATTAGAAGCAATGAAAAAGAAAATTGACATTGTAGAAAACTGAATCAGTAACATGGAATATCAAGAAATAAAAATGCTGAAAAAAGAAGATGCCCTATTTTGTTTATATTTCCTCTGATTTCTGATATTTTTGGTTTATCCCTTTATCATGTTCATATTTTTTGATATAGCCTCAACATTTTCTTTATTTTTGATACTTTGCTATATAGACCGTATTTTGCTTGAATTCATTCTATCTGGTGATTTTGAAAGTTTAAATTCTCTTTTTAGAAATCCCGTACTGGATATTTTAAAAATCCATCAAATATATGATTAAGTCAAATAAATGACTAATTTAATGGATGGTTGTACTATACATCCATATGTCTGTGTGTTTTGTACATACACACATGTAAACTTTCTTTTCCAAGAAAATTTTTGGCTTTGCTTTCAACTTTGTGACCGTATTTCCCAGTTATTTATACCATTGATGTCTAATAGAACTTTCTGTAATTATGGAAATTTTCTATAATTTGTACTTTCTAATATGGTATCCACTAACCATATGTGCATAACAAGTGCTTAAATTTGTTGCTAGTGGAAGTTTACGGTCATATTTTGAAGGTAGATAAAAATATAACTTAGATGATACAGCTTTCTATATGTTATCATATTCCTTTGGTAACTCTTTACAATCCACTAAAGTTTACACAACTATTTCCTCCTTTCCCCCCTGACAAAATTATAGAGATTGTTCGCTCATATGGTCACTCTTTAGGTTTTTTAAACTGTTTCTCATCCAGCAAGATTCAGCCCCAGTGATACCTTTCCCGAGAACCCTCCCCTGACTTCCCACGCCAAGGAATAGTTGTCCTTCCTTGTTCTTTAAGCATGGAGTGCCTACTTGCAATCATGAGTTTTCCTTTGTCTTCCAACTGGATTAACCTTTTTGAGGGCAGTGACTAAATAGAGCTTGGTGATTGTTGTTGAAAGGGTAAATGAATTCTAACTTTGCTTAACCTGCAAAACCCTGGCCGCTTCTCTGGAAGACTTGGTGGCTCTGAACCTTAAGCAATTAACAGTCCTGAGGCCATTATCATCTAACCAGGGAGATTCATCTACCATTTTTAAGTCAAGGAATTGGGATTTTATTGTTTGTTCTTCCAGTCTTTGTGCCAGCAGTCTCAGGTGTGCAGAATTACCTGTCCCAGCTTTTTCGCTTCACCTGGGGTAAGACATCACCCATAGGTGACCCAGAGCACGCAGACTGCCAGCCAGTCCCAGAAGGAGGAGCCTGAGATAGCAATAGCACACTGGGTTCTTCAATTGTTTACTTTAGTGGTGGCCGTCAAATAATATTTCTTGTGGGAGTTTTTTTAAAGCCTATGCCCCTAAAGTATGGTCTGGGTAATATTCTTGATGAGTTGTTGGCACAAAACCTGTGTTTTTCTATGTGAAAATATAAATACCCTGGATGGAAGTAAATCACTAAGAAAAGTCAAAAAAGAATTTTTTTTTTTAAAAACACTTGATATCATTAAACTTGAAAAACTATGCTTGTTTTTTCCTTGAAAAGTCCACTGTGAATTATCAAATATGAATGCTTTGAATATGGTTTCAGATATCTGAAATTAAGAGCTTTGTAAGACTATTTTGTGGTCGTTCACAGAGGGTAAGAAAGTATATAAAGTGATCTGCAGGACTCGGCCTGAAAGTGGTGAGAAGCATTCCGCCTATAGAGGGTTCCGTTTTGCTCCAGTCTGATGAGGGAAGTGAAGCAGTTTGCGTCGCTATAATAACTTCATCTGAAGGTTGAGGATTTTAATGATGCTCGGTGGTCCTATTGGTTTAGAAAAGATTGTTGTTTTGACTTTAACCAGATAAATCATTATGAGAGTAAAGAGGCTTTGTTGTGTGAGCACGCATCCTTCTAGAATGGGTTTCTCTGCCTTGACAGTTTACATTGGATAATTCTTTGTGGTAGGGCCTGTCTTGGACACTGTGGGATGTTTAGCAGTGTGCCTGGCCTCTACCCACAATTGCAACAACCAAAAATGTCTCCAGATAGCTCCAAATGTTCCCTGTGGGACAAAAGTGTCCGACTGAGTAATGCCATTCTAGAATATTTGTTGAAATATGTGGGGCTAGAAGTTAATAATCTGTAGCATCTGGCATCAGGCCTTATTTGATCAGCCTTGAAATGCCCTGAGGCAGTTTCCATAAATACTGCTCAGGCTTCTTGGCAAGCTGTCACCAGAGAGACACTGACTTGCGCTTTGGCTTTGAAGGCACAGTGGGATGACTTCTTTGGACATGGGTTGGATTGATTTATTTGTCAGAACAATTAATGTTTTAAATATGTTATGCTCATTATTTTAAAAATACAGCAGTTCGGAAAAAGTACAAAGAAAATTGCAATAACCCTACATCCCACTTTCTAGAAATAACTAGTATTCATATTTGTTCAATGGCATTCTGAACATTTCACATACATACACAAATAGCATTTTGGATAGAATAAATAAATAGACGTAATTCTATAAAAATGTTGTAACATGATACCTGCTATTTTAAATTAAAAGTATTTAATTTTATGTGAATTTAACAGATCATAAGGAAATGAAGTGAAGCTGAAGGATTTGTTAAATTTGAGGTGAATGTTCTATCACACCAAAATTATTTTCTCAAAGATGTCTCTAAGTATATGATAAAAAGTTATGAAACATTAGGAGGTTAGACTTACGTTTTAAAATTTTATGTCTAAATTTTAGTCAGTATTACTTGACTTCCTTACAGCTTTCTTCCACTCATCTCCTAATTTTTTTATTAGTTATATTATTATATATACTAATTTAATATAGCACATGTTCTGTTCTACAACCCTGATTTTCCTATTGTTTATTCAGAGTTTAATATTTAAATGGATTAAATACTCATCACCATTCCTTTTACGTGACTTCTACAATCCTGTTTTTAAAATTTTGAATCATTTTTAGTGACTTTTTACCCTTTTTTTCTTCATTAGTCTTGCCAAGGAATGTATCAATTTTATTAGCCTTTGTAATACTCTTTGATTTTTTTTTTTGATCTGTTCATCCTTTCAATTATATTTTTGTTTTCTATTTCATAATTGTTCTCATCTTTATTATTTTATTTTCTTTTTTTTTTATTATTTTCTTTCTTCTACTTTCTTTGGGTTTCATTTGTTATCGTTTTCCTAATGTCTTTAAATAGTTTGAGATCATTGATATTTCCAACTTTTCTTCTTTTCATATGTGTGCATTTAAAACTATAGGTTTCTTCTAAGCACAGTTTTAGCTGCTTTTCCCAAGTTTTGATATGTAATATATTCACCTTCATTCTGTAAGAGTATATTCTAATTTTTTCATGATTTCTTTTTTAACCCATTGGTTATTTAAAAGAATATCTCTTAATTTCCAAATGTTTGGGAATTTTAAGCTTCCTTTTCTCTTCTAACTTTTAGCTTATATGCTTTGTAGACAGAGAAAATACTTGCATGATTTCAATCCTTTGAATTTTTGAGATTTGCTAAATGGCCCAGATTATGATTAATTTTTGTAAACATTTTATAAATACAAAGAATATGTATTCTGATGTGGTTAACTGTAGCTTTCTATACAGGTACATTAGTTCCAATTTGTAATTTAATTGTTTCAATATTCTATACCATTACTAATTTTTTTCGCCCGTTTGATAAATTAATAAGTTGTGTTAAAACTTCCCACCATCATTGTGGATTTTCTGTTTTTCCTTACAGTTCAGTTTTTGCTTTATATATTTTGAGATTATGTTATTAGGTACATCCACTTTTAGAATTTCTCTTCCATCCTGGTGAAATCAGACTTTCAACATTATGTACCATCTCTCTTTATGTTAAAGTCTACTTTGTCTAATTAGTGTAGCAAAACCAGATTTATTTTGGTAAGTAGTCTTATGGTATATATATTTTTTGATCCTTTATTTTTAATCTTTCTGGTCATTATAGTTAAGGAATGTCTCTTTTAAACAGAATGTAGAATTTTTTAAATCTCACCTTGACAATCTGTCTTTTAATTCGTACATGTATTCTATTTGGGTTTAATGTAATTGATATATTTGCATTTAAATCTTTCATTTTACTATGTGCTTTTAAAATTTACCCATCTGTTCTATGTTCCTTTTTCTCTCTATTTTTGCCATCTTTTGGATTGACTGAATGTGTTTCCTTATTATATCTTTTCCCATATATGTTAATTGGGAAGTTAAACACTCTTTTATGTCCTTTTAGTGGTAACTCCAGAGCTTAAAACATGTATCCTTGAATTAGCAAAGTCTAACATTAATTGGTCATTTAATCTTCTTCATAGATGACCCAAAGGTGTCAGAACACTTCAACACCATTTGCTCCTCTCTGACTCCTGCTGTTGTTGTCAGGTCTCTTAGTTCCACGTAAAGATCTGACACCCCACACGCCTTTATCATTGCTGCTTTGCACACGGCTCTGCACCCAGATCCACCTGCCTGTCCGCCATTCTTGTTCTGCTCTTCATTTTTTCCATCACCGCCAAACTCCTGTAATCCTAAAAACACCTTTCAGTGTTTCCTTGAAGACCCATCTGCTGGTGATGAATTCTGCTGTTTTTGTCTGAAAGTCTCTTTGCTTCACTTTCATTCCTGGAGAATATATTTGCTTTTCCGGTTGTCCTCAGTGGGATGGCTGGTCTACCGAGCCTCCCATCATTCCCATTCCACCGTTAGGTTTGGCAGCACAGAGCTATTTCTCTTCAGTCATACCTGATGTCATGCCGTACCTGCTTCATGATGACTTGCTCAGGTAGCATAGATAATATCCCATTAAATCTTTCTTCATGTAAAGAATCTTTATGTTTAAGAATTTGTTTTTAATAAAGTCAAAACCAAGCAAAACCCTCATTGTATTTGGACATTTTTGTTATATCTGTTGCTGCAGTCTGAGAGGACCTTGTTATGATTCTTAGGAAAGAAAAGAACAAGCTACTTTTCTAGTAGCTATGAACATTGCATTCATGAGGAAAAATAGCCTAAATATTCTCATGCGTGATAGGGGTTTGTATGGGAGTTGTTACTGGAGGGGTGGCCCATGGGACTCCTGCCATGGGTTCCCCCAGGGCCCGTGCTGCCCCATGTGTTAGTGCCAGTATACGTGTATTCCAGAACAGGATTTGTCTGTACTCTGAGAATTTTTCTTTGAGCTTCCTAAATACACTAATATCTTATGTCTGAAATACCCCACAGTCCATAAGTGCAGAGGAAGGAGAGTTCAGGCACTGGGCGCCACGGAGTGACTTATCTTCTGCATCTATACACACTGTTGATTTTCGTGTGCGGTGAAGACAAATGTCTACATCCATTGTATTGCAGTCACAAAATACCTGAGATTGACTAATTCATAAAGAACAGAAATTGTTTTCTCACAGTTCTGGAGCCTGGGAAGTCCAAGTTCAAGGTGCTGGCGGGTTTGGCATCTGGGCAGGGCTGCTCTCTCTGCTGCCAAGACGGTGTCTCGTTTCTGTGTCCCCAGAGGGGATGGGTGCTGTGTCCTCACCTGGTGGAAGGACAGACGAGCGGGAACCAGCTCTCTCAAGCCCTTTGCAAGGCACTAATCCCACCCAGGGGGGCTCCACCCTCATGACTTAATCACCTCCTGAAAGCCCCACCTCTTAATACTGTCACACTGGGAATGAATTTTCAACATAGGAATTCTGAGAGACATATTCAGACCATGGCAACAACCAAGTGCCCTTTGTTTTGTTTTATTTTTCAGTGAGATATTGTGTGTGTCTTTCTTACTTGCTGGAAAATAATGCTGTTCTGTAGCAAGCCTGTGAAGAATCTGATATCAGTTATAAATATACTCATCTATTGATTTACTTTGAAACTGATAGTCATTCATCACCAGCAAGCCCCCAGTTTGGCCCACAGAGGGGACCAATAATATGAATCCTCATAGTGGCTGGACGGGGACTGTGCCAATTGGAAGGCACATGCCCCTTGTAAATCAGATGGCCATTCTTAGTTTTCATTATTGCCATGCTGTGATGTGAATCCTGTTCTTATTTCCTCTTTTATTTTCCTAAGAAATCAAAAATCTAGATTTTTATGTGAAATCTTCTTATATTTAAATCGTAGCAAGTAATTCTTTTGTTTTCTCTTTTTGCTTGTTTGATAAAACATACAATTATATTTAAATAAATCCAACCTGCAGGCCAGATTCCTCCCAGAGATCAGTAGTTTGCTCCCTTTGTCTTCACCGTTCTTAAGGGCACCACTCTCATTCTGTGCAAAGGACACCGAGACTCCCACCTCAGGGGTGGGGTTGGGAAGCCAATGAGATTGGCACAGCTCGGGAGTCATCCTATCACCCCCTTCCTCCCTGCATCTGGTCAGCTGCCAGGTCCTGTTGATTCTAGCACCTTCAAACTTTGCATCTGTGCCCTCCTATTCCAGACACTGGTAGCATCTAGTCCAGGCTCTTGTCTCTCGCATGCACTATTTCAGTGGCCTTCCCGTTGTGCTCTCTGATGCGAGGCTCTCCTCCCTCAGTCCTTCCCCACACTCCTGCCAGAGTAATTTTTCCAAAATACAATTTCCCCAAGTCACTCCTCTGCTTAAAAACATTCCAGTGAGTCAATAAATTACTGTGCTGGAAAGCTCCTGTCTGCCCTCCAGATCCAGTCTCCGCCCTTCCCCGCCCTGTGCTGCACCCACTGGAGGCTGACCTGTGTGCACAGCTTCCGTGGTCTGCCTTGCCCTCTGGCTCCTGGTTGGGTTCAGCTAATGGTGAGCACTGTGGGGAACTGGAGAGAGGGAGGAGAGAGGTGTGTGCATTCCCCATCTCTCCCTCTGTGGGTTGTTGGGGCTGTGCTTCTCGACCAAAGGCCTTAGCTCCTCTCAAGTAGCCCTTTGCACACAGCCTCCGCCTGCGCTTGCCCTGTCCAGCATGCAGGGCCCAGGTGGATCATGAGAACCATCTGATTCACAGTCTGGCTGTGACCAGCTCTGGGGTGCTGCTCTAGGCCTCCTGGCTTCCCTGTACCCTGTCCACACCTTAACAAATAGCATGTTTTAGAAATGCCCCTCAGGCAGGACTGGGAAAACGTGTTTGTGTTTGTGGAATGGTGAGAATGGGGTGTGTTTGGTGTATGGAGTGTGGGGTGAGAAGTGGAGCTGGAGAAGGAGGTAGGACAGGAAGGCCTGGAGGTGTCGAACCCGTGTCCTGAGGCTTTAAAGGAACCCACTGGCTAGGAAAGTGTCGACCAGATCCTGGAGGTCATTAACTATCGGGATAATTAGTTTTGGAGAGAGACATATGTATTTTGTTTGTTTGTTTGCTTGTTTCAGTAGAAGGCAGAATGGACCAGTGAAGGGGGTGTGGGATTGTGAGATACAGGAGTGGGAGCGTTTCTCAGTGGTCCCTAGCGCATAGCTTTAGATATATCGGTGTTTAACATATCCTGGTTGAACTGAATTGTTGAGTCTGTGGGACAGCTTGAGTGACATTTTTATTTCACTAACCCAATTCATATTTTTACATTTTTGTTGTTAAAGACCTTAAGGTAGTATTAACCTGAAAGAATGTATTTACTGTTAACTAAATCTGGGTCGTTTGAGATCTCCTTAAATAACCTTTGTGGTAACATTGGAGTGAACATTTATTTGATATCTGGGAAGTGATATCCCAGTGGGACTCATTTTATTTTGGGTTGTTTTTAATACGGAGTTGTTAATATAGCATTTCCAATAAGTGACCTTATATGTGAGATCTGTGTTTAATTACTAACATTTTAGCAAGACTAGTAGAACTGTGCTATTCATTATAAGTTGCAGACTTAAGAACTTGTCAGGAAAATATTTTATGATTTGATTTATGTGTGGGGATCCGAGAACAGCAGGCAGTACTTGAGTCTTTATGAGATTGTGAACACACTGACTCCTACAATATTTTTGGCTTTTACCAGTCCCATTATATAAAGAGTAAACAATATCTTTTTTGGAATTTTTCATCCAAAATATTCCCTAGCTAGAACTTTACTCAGGAAAATATGATTTCCTAAGAGATCTTTAAGCCTGACCATTTTAACCAAACAACGCGAAGTATGTATTGCTTCCTTGGACGTGTTTTCATAGCTTTCCCTTTAGTGTTTTTCTTTTCCCTTTTAAAAAAGAGGGGGACGTTTATTGGGTGTTTTATTGCACAAACTATACATGTTCGTTGTGTAACATTAGAGAATACAGATGAGCATAAGAAGAAAATGAAAACATAAGAAGAAAATTCCTTAACAGTTAGAAAATAGAGATGAGTGAAAAATTAAAACTCACATGTAACCCATCACATGAGAGAAGCTGATAAGGATACGTGAGCCCTGCCTAGGGTTCCAGTGAATTGGTCTGTTCTATGGAAAATGTGTGTCCCAGTCTTCTGACCGGGGGAGAAATTGCCCCCATTCCAGTGTCTCTGTGCCCTGGGTCCCTTGTATCTGTTGCTCTTGACAGCCAAGGATTGCCATTGTGTCACCTTTGCTCCTCTTGCCTGCTGCTCATTGATGTGTGACCTCCTCGAGGGCCAGATCCACTCTCATCCTCTCAAGGCACCTCTTGAAGAGCCTTGAACTTAGCAAGCCTGTGGTCTGTGCTCGCATGAGAAAATAAACAAACGCATGTGAGTCTATGGATGTCGGTCAGGAATGTGTATTCCTCATGAAATAACCTAGAGAAAATGAAATCCTTTTGAAAAACAAAAGTGTAGCTCTGCTTGCAATATAGAGGGGAAAAAAAGGAGAAGACTTTATGGAGATATCGAAAGAATGTTATGATCAGGGGAATCACAGCAGCAGATATACTCTATCCAAGATCCCAGATGCTAACTGTGAGTGGTGATAGCTCGGCTGCTGTATCTGACTGCGTTCCTGGGCTTAAAGGGAAGTGGAGCATCAGTGGGGAAAACACAGGCTTTGTCTGCGGTAGGACAGAAAGGGGTTCTGCCCGGGCTCTGCCACGCCTTGAACACACAGGGTTCTCAAAGCCACAGTTGCTCACTTGTAAAATGAGGTGGCAGCATCCACTTCAAAAGACTTGTTGAGAAGGTTGGAGACAATGTGGGAAAAGTACTGGCACCCAGGACTCACGCTATACATTAACAGTCGTTGCTACATGTGGGACAAAGTTCTCCAGGTCTCCCTCCTCCCGGCTCTGCCTCGGTCTGGCCCCAGGCAGGGTCACAGAATGACATGATGGTTGAATCAGACTCGGGTTGAATTCAGGTAACAATGTACTTTATAAAGTAATAATAACATGGAATTTACATAATTGAGGAAGCTTAAAGAGAGGTTTGAAAAGGGGGAATTGAGTGGAGTGGTACCCAACTGATAAGCATAGAAATTGCATTTTCTGGGTCACCATCAGGCCAAAGGAATAAAAACAAAACACCATCAGGCCAAAGATTGGGCCGGTATTGTCACTAGACTTCAGGGGTGGGGCTGGCCCTGCTACATACGTCTTCTCCTGGGAGGCTCACCACCACCACCAGCCCAGGAAGACAGGCTCCATCCTTCCCCATCCAGTTCCCGAGGGCTAATTGATTCCTTTCCTGCCCAGAAACCTTCCTGTCTCCTGACATTTGATGATGGTGATTGGTGATATTTCATATTTTTATTGTAACATTAAACTATAATCCCAGATTCCAAGTCTGATTAGTTGGCTGCTTACTTGGCATTAATGGTAGACTTAATATTTTAAAAAAAGCAGAAATATACATTCATGGGATTCTGTAAGATTAGAAGCTATGTCCCGCACATTTATCAGTGACTTGGGTGAAGATACGGAAGCTACAAAGCTGAGCAAATGGCTCAGAGACGAGGTGACAGGATCAGGGTTCAGACTGATCTCAACAGGCTGGTATTCTGGGCCAGAACCAACAAGAGCAAATTCAGTAGTGATCAGGGTCAAGTCTTGCATAGGAACCAATGGGAGAAAGCTGGCTCCACCTCTGCTGTTTTGAAAGACATTATTTTGAAGAACAACAATCACTTACACTTATCAAGACATTCATTCAGCACATTCGCTGAGATGCTGTGTGATTTACTTTATAGTGTTAGTTTACTTAAATCCTATTTGGGTAAAGATTACCGTCTCCATTTTGTAGATGTGTTTTGGAAGGTTTAGAAACTTACACGGAGTCAAACAGCTTTTAGCTAGTATGTGATACTGACTCCATAGCAAGTTCCAACAAATGTTGTGCCTGGAAAAGAAAGGGAAGAAGGAAGGAGGAAACCTGGGTATCATCAAAAGAAACCTGGATCATAGGGCGATGTATGATCTATGTTTGTAGATTCAGTGTTGTGTTCTGTGCACTACATTTTAAGATTAAAAATGTGCAAACTTAGATGTGTGCAGAGAGAGAACATAGTTGTGAAAGAGCTTGGAGAATAGAAGTTACCAGGGATGCCAGCCAGATCTTTGAGGCCTTGAGAAAGCTTGAGAAGGGCTCTTCTGCAGGAGAACTCTCATTGCTCTAGAGGAAAGGGACGTTCCAGGGAAGCAGGTTCTGTTTCACCAGAAGAAAGAACATATATTCTCAGAAGTGATCCAGGTAGTGGGTGTTTCACTCTGCCTCAGCGGAGTTGTTTCTGAATGATTGTGTTGTCGTCGTGCTTCTAGGATCAAGGGGAAGAGAGGAGAGTAGTAGAAATCTGGGGTATTACTGCTACTCCTTGGAGGAAGAGTAATACATGAAAAAGGCAGAGGGCTGGCTGGTAGGAAGCAGCTCTGGCATTTCAGAGCAAAATCCAACCATCTTCCCGGCCAGGGAGAGGACAAAAACTTGAGGACCCCTATTTTTTAAGGGCACTGGTTGGGAAAGGGAGGACCCCTCTGAGGTAGCGTTTTCTCTGTGTTTTCTTGGGGGAATGTATCTTACCAATCCAATCAGAAAAACTAAATGCTTGCCTTTAACACATGCCTATTTTAGTTATTTTAGAATCAAGATTTTTTTTTTTGGTAAGTAAAGGTAGAGAAGTTATGGAAAGAAACCTGATTCTAACTATAAACCGAACAGCTGGGATAGTGGGAATAAAAACAAATTAAAACAGTATTGCAAAAACTCTCAACTTTCATTTTAAAATATATATGATGATGTTTTTCAACTTTTCACATTCAACCTATCAGTATATCAAATGACAAAATGAAAAATCAATTTCAGCTGTGTATATTTTAAACGTTTACCTAAATGATTTGGACTTACCCAACCAAAAATTCCAGATGAGTGTATTAAACTGCTTATTGTATTTTTTTATGAAATAAAACCTTATATTTTATATTATGTTGTAGACAGGACACAGTTATGTTTGGTGACGTTTAGTGTAGAAAATTGAACCAAACAGTGGTCTAATTAGAACAGTAAATAGTATGGGTTTAATTAGCCCCTGTTCCCGATGACAGATTTGATCAGTCGCCAGATATTTACCCTTTCCTTTCATTTGACTGTTACTGAAATATTGCTTCTAGGAGGACTGTTTACTGTGCTATAAATAGGTAGCTTGGCAAGAAGCCATAAACCCCACCGACCAGTGAGACCTGAGTGAAAATTATTGGAAAACCTCCTCTTTGCTTCCACTCATTATTTCTTCATTTCACTTTTGAAGGTCCATTCCACAGATCCCTCTTTTAATTTAATTTTTTTTTGTTGGTTGGATGAGGTAACTTGCCTAAGGGCTTAAGGAAACCTGTGCAATATCTAGTTCAGTCACATGCTGTAGTTTATTAGTATGTCACGGTTTCTTTCATAAACTTTGCTGTTCTCCGACTATTAAATTCAGTCTGACTTGGACTTTTCTGAATGCCAAGAGGATGTGGTTTTTGTTTGTTTGCATGCTTGTTTTCAATTAAGGTATGATGTGTTTATTAAGAAAAGACTCTCTACAAAATGCAGAGTAACAAAAACAAAAATAAAAGATGTTAAAATCACCCAAATCCCTCTCACTTAGAGGTAACCACGGTAACATTTTAATTAACCTCTCACTTCTCTCTCTGTGCATGTACGTAGTTTACCTGTGTTAAAAATAATATAGGCTTATGGCTGGGCGCCGTGCTCACGCCTGTAATCCTAGCTCTCTGGGAGGCCGAGGCGGACGGATTGTTTGAGCTCAGGAGTTCGAAACCAGCCTGAGCAAGAGCGAGACCCCATCTCTACTAAAAATAGAAAGAAATTAATTGGACAGCTAAAAATATATAGAAAAAATTAGCCGGGCATGGTGGCGCATGCCTGTAGTCCCAGCTACTCGGGAGGCTAAGGCAGGAGGATCGCTTGAGCCCAGGAGTTTGAGGTTGCTGCGAGCTAGGCTGACACCACGGCACTCACTCTACCTGGGCAAAAGAGTGAGACTCTGTCTCAAAAAAAATAAAAAAAAATATATAGGCTTATATTGTTATCTAATGATTGATTTTTACCCCAAAAAATATTTTTTAAAAGAAATTTTAAAACCCAGGAAAGTTCAGATAGTAATAAAAGTGACATTTAACAATTTATCATATTTCCATCAAACCTTTTGTAGGGGAGGGGTTTAGAGGGAAATAAAACATTCAAGTCATATTCTCTTTCGTGTCTCTCCCCGACAGCATCCTACATTCTTAGGAGCAATTTGGTGTGCTTCCTTCCCGCCCAAATACTTGTAGTTTTACTATTATTTTCGTGTGCCTACATGTTTACGTGTAGATGAAGAAATATAAAATGCTATGTGTGTTTTTATTTTAATGTAATTAAACCTATCAGTCTTTTCCTTTATAGTTTCTACCTTTTTGATGTATCTAGGACAGTTTTTCCTATACCAACTCTATATGTCTATTAATCTATAATTTCTCTAGTATTTTATGGTTTCAGTATTTTTAATATAAACTTCTAATACATCAAATTCATTTTGGTATATTTTATGAAGTTATCTGTGATTTAAAAAAAAATTGCCACATTGAGTTGTGGTCCTATATCATGTCCTTGTATTTGGGTCTGTTTCTGGACTCTTTTTTTTTAAAAAATTTAATTGATCTTATTGCTTATTGCTCTGCCAATTCTCTACTCTTTTAACTGAGGCAAGCCCTCTCTCCTTTTACTTCTTATATAGTTTTTTTTTTAAATTGTGTTTTTAAAAAACTCCACATAACATGAGATCTACCCTTTCAACAAATTTTGAAGTATATGGTAGAGTATTGTTAAGTATAATATGAACACAAAACAATGTTGTACAGTAGATCTCTAGAACTTTTCCATTTGCGTGGCTAACACTTTATACCCATTGCACTTCCCATTTTCCCCTCCCCAGGTGCCTGGCAGCCACCATTGTGCTTTTTGCTTCAGTGAGGTAGGCCATGTTAGATACCTCGTGTAATGGAATCATGCACAATCATATCTGTCCTTCAGTAACTGGCTTGTTTCACGTAGCATGATTTCCTCAAGTTTCATCCACGTTGTAACCTGTGACAGGCTCTCTCTCTCTTTCTTTTTTATGGCTCCATAATACTTCATTGTCTATACATACCACATGCTTTTATCCGTTTGTCTGTTGATGCACACTGGGATTGTTTCCCCCTCTTGGCCATCGTGAACAATGCTGCAGTGAACACGAGTGTGCAGATATCTCTTGAGATCCTGATTGCAATTCTTCTGGATGAATCCCCAGAAGTGGGATTGCTAGATGATGTGGTAATTCTATCTTCTTTTACTGTTCTTTTTTCTTGACTCTTATAGACATTTATCCCAATAGATGAATTTTGGAATCATTTATTATGCTCCAAAAAATTTCCCTTTGAACATTTTTATTGGAGTTGCTGTAAATTTATGGATAAATTTGGAGAGAATTAGCATTTTACAGTATCACGTCTACCAGTGCAGGACTAGGTAGTTTCTCTGTTTATTCAAGTCTCCTCAGACCCCCCCTCATTAACATTTTATAACTGTATTTAGTAATAAGCTTCATTTCCTTTCACATCTACATCTACGTCCATCTATGTACTTTCTATTTGTAATTCCGCCTCTCCTCTAGAGTGTCCTGATTTAAGTCAATGACAGCAAGCCCCGGAGACAAATTAAACCACACTGTACTCATAAGTGACCTGTTTTTTGGACCTGTAAGCTTTGTAACTTGGCCAAGCTTGTTCATCTAACTTTGTTTTGTTGTAATGGAACCTCTCCCAGGAGGTCCCACAAATCCTCCTGCAAGAAGGTTTCTTAGGGGTCACCACCAGCCTGCCTGACAGACAGGCCAGGCAGAATTTCAGTGGTGAGCACTCTTTAGGCTCAAGCTGGGACTCTGCTATGTAGGTGAGAAAACAGACTAATAATAATAATAATAATAGTAATAATAATACATTATTTAGCCAATTTATTTAAATTTAGAAGTGATAAAATTTCAGATATAAAACTGAGCTTAGAAGCCATCTGGAAAAACCTCCTTAAGATGGAAAGGCATGCACATGCCAGCTACTTTCCACATAAACCTGTCTTATGTGGTTTTTTTTAATGCAGCCATTCCAAAACAAAGCCTTTTTAGGCAACTTTGGTCTCTGTGAAGAGCTTAGAAAATGACTCTAGAATAACTGGGGAAGCTTTGGGATATTTCTACCACCTTTGTGTATAATTTATTGCGTTTTTCCACATCTAGACCTCAAGAAATACTCCCTCAGAAGAAGAAAAAGATGGCAACTGGGATGCGTGGGGCGACTGGAGTGACTGCTCCCGGACCTGCGGGGGAGGCGCGTCGTACTCTCTGCGGAGATGCCTGACAGGGAGGTCAGTGGTGGCTCACGTGCTCCTCCGTGTGGGATGTGTCAGGGCCTCTGGGTGGGTGGACAGGGGAGATAACTCCGTGTGGCTTTGGAACATGCTATGATGGTGGTGTAACATTTATTTTGTCTCAATATTAGTCAACCTTAAGTTACTGTATTTAAATAGTAATGGTCCCCTTTTCATGGGTGTGGCCATACCCCAATTATAGATGCTCACAGGACTCAGGAGCATCAGATACTTGGGGCTTTTAGGAAGGGAAATCCAGCACATTAAATCACTGACTCGAATGTGTCAAGACTCGGGGCGAGAGGTCAACTCTTCTGGGTTCTGCCCTTGGGTTACTGCAGTTGAATTAATTTCTCGTTCACTTGCTCTGAACAACGCATTGATTAAGATGGTAATGCAAGTTCTGTTTCCATGTCTTAGATACGTTTATATTAAATACCGTTTGCTAAAATGTAAAATCAGCTTAATTTTAAAAACCTGAAAGTTTGTAATAGGGCTGCATTTATCATTGCTTTTGAGACAATTTATGATAATTCTTCATGGGGCCATTTAAAGCCCAGCCAAGGATTTTAGGTCAGCTCTTCGGTTAGACAGAAGAGGATTCCAGGATCATAGCAGCCACCTTCAGATTTGGGATGCTGTTGGGTGAAAGAGTAAATTGACTTGTCGATTAGCCTCAAGGCACAGAGCAGAAGTGCAGGGAAAGCAAACTTTGGCTCTAGTTTGGATTTCATTGAGGTCACTGTTTTATGATATATTCAACAGTGACCAAGTATGTTCTCCAGTTCCCTTGAGACAGTGCAGAGCAGGGCAGGTGAGAGGTTGCACATGTGGCCTTTGAGAAGGAAGACTCATTGGTCCATTCCAGGAGGACAAGGGGAAGCCACTGGGTGTACCGTAGTAACACTGCCTGGGATGAGTTCTGACTCAGAGCGTTGAATCTTAAAGCATCGTAGAACTGCAAAGACAGAGTGGTATGTCTGCTTCCGCATGTCTTCACCTTGGTGAGGAGATAAAGGCCCTGCTACTGTAAGTGTGTTATACTGTACGGAAGAATGATGGGGGTATCATATTGTATTGGGATGTGTTTATCCTGCCGGGGCCAGCAATAGGAGGGCAGGGGCTTCTTTTTACGTAAAGGATACGTTCTTCCTCACTGCCCCTCAGTCACTGGAGGGAGAGGTCCCCATCCTAGAAACTGGAGTGGAGAAAGTGGGACTTTGGTACCTCCAAAGTCTGAGAAATAACCTCCCAGTCTGAGGAGTCTGAATAATTTTCAATTAATGAATAAATTTCAATTTTCAGTTAGAGTGGGAAAGGACAGGGGTTTATTTGCATTTGTCTTTGTTTTTTAATAGTATGTTTGTTAAAAAGAATTTAGAGGAACATATTAAGGACCATGAATGACCACTTTCATCCTATTATCATACAACCAAAATGCTCACATATTTATATATGATTTCATTAATTTTTAAAATGACTTTGGTTTTACTTGAAACATCATTTTACCGAGTGCTCTATCTCAGAGTGGGATAAGTTTGTGTCTTCTCTTTCCTGGCTGGCTCTGCTGCTGCTGAAAAGGCAGCAGGTAGGAAGGGCCGTTGTTCAGCTGCTGTCTTCTCCACTCCTCAAGAAAGGGAGATTTGGGCAAAGGAGAGGACAGAGAGGCGGGAGAGTTCTCACTTTACCACTGTGAGTTTTTTGTTTGGTGCTCTTTGTTTGACAGCTGTTCAAAGCTGGCTGTTCAGAGCACTGTGATGGATTTTCTGAGAAACTGCCTTTGCCCTCTCAAATCTCTTGGTATCTCTTGCCTTCAATGTCCTTGGTATGTGCTGTTCAAAATGCTTTGTCTTGGTGATACTACCTTTTTCTCAGCTCTGGGACAGCTAAGCATACCCCCAACTTCTCCCTATTTAAGTGCGCTCACCCTTCACTGGTTGTCCTGCTGAGTTCCTAAGACACCCTACCCTGTGCACTCTCTCGTATGTGTCCACACCTGCTTTACAGGAGACACTCATGTAAACTTTGCTAAAAAACTCCCATAGTTCAGGGAGTCAGTGCAGCAACACCTACTCCACTTACATGGGCTGCCAACTGGTGTCTTGGCCAGGTGTAAACTAGACACCAGCCAACTGCAGGTGACACATACTGAACTGCTCAAGTTGTGTCTCTGAAGTTTCTTCTTCTTGATTTGGGGTTACCAGATTGAAACCTTGGTCCCTTCTCCTTGGTGGGGCAGAGTGAGAGGTGGGCTCACAGCACAGCTTTCTAATGAAATCTTCAATTGTTCTTCCTGTAAGTCTCTGGCTCCAGATCCTTTTTATACTCTTGATGTAGGTAAGGAGTTTAATACCAGCAAACTAAACTGTCACAGACCCTGCCTGCATGGCCCCGACAGTCCAGGAGATAAACAATGAACAAGTAAGCAATCAAATTATATATAGTTAAAAAACATGTCAAAGATATGGATGATATGGTTAGGGAAGCCCTCTGTGCTGGGGGCATATTTACACTAAGACCTTACTGCTGAGAGGAATCAATTATATGAAGGGGAGAGTTATGGGGTAAAAAGAATTCAGACAGTGGGAGCAGCGTATGTGAAGGTCCTGGGGCAGGAAATGAAAAGAGGCTTTTATGCCTAGAGAACAGTTAGATGAGAGAGAGAGAGAGCAGAATGGGCCAGTGCTGAAGAAGAAGAAGACAAATTTGGAGATCAGGGTAAAGAATTTGCAGACTTTTAAATTTAAAACACTAGTACAATTTCAAAAAAGTGTATTTGGAACTGACATGGGCTGTCAGTTTTTTAATTGGCCAGGTAAGGGCACAAAGAAAAACAAACAAACAAAATTCAGCTAGGGTCTACCATCACAAACTTTTAAAAAACAAATTACAATCAGAATCTTTTCATTTTAATGTTAAAAAGTAAGACATAATATTAGATTGCAAGACCTGCCTTTACATGGAATTCATTTAGCTTTATCAGAATCTACCATTTTGCCCTTGTTCATCTCACTTCACTTTGGTCCAGTACAAACTTTATTACATATATTAACAATCTGATTATGGGCAGTTTGGAGCCATAAACTGAGGAGTAAAACATAGTCATGAGCCAGGAATTTGAGGATCCAAATTTCTGAAACAAGAGACATACAGAAAACTAACTTACCAGTTTTCTGATCCCTGTTTTTCATCCAGTCATTCACTGATTCTTAAGCAGTATGAGACAGAGAAAACAGGAGGAGAAAGTAGCTAACAGGCTGATAAGCTAAGCAGATTTATTAGCAATTTCATGGTGCTGGAGACCTAAAAATTGGGGTTCAAAACCCTGGTAAACACCTCAGCTGATTGATTGGGATCACTGAAGGACTATACCCTAGAAGGAAAGAGGATCAAATCCTAAATAGACAAGATACTACTAAGACTGAAACCCAGTCTTGAATGAGTTCAACCTTAATTTAACTGATAAACTTTGCTGCTATTTCAGCTGTCACCAATATGCTTAAAATAGAAAAAACACTCTGGAGCAAGATGACATCAACGAGAACCTCTATGAATTTTGATAAACCATGCCCATTATTAAATAACATATTACCAGCCTTACTATGAGACAGAATCAAGAGAAAAAACAGACAATAGAAAAAGGTATCATGTGTTAAAAAAGAAAACAAAACCCTGTAATAAATGTTGAAGAAAATAGATGACAAGATGCAGGATTTCACTAGAAAACTGAAACCATAAAATAGAATCAAATGGAAATTTTTGAACAGAAGCATATGATAGCTAAAATTATGAACTAAATATATGGACTTAACAGCAGATTAAAAACAGTATAAAACTATATGCATTTGTACAAAATATCCAGGCTAAATCACAGAGGGGAAAAACACATAAAATAGAATAAGGGGTATGTGGAACAAAGTGAAAAGGTCTAAAACATGTCATTAAAGTCCTAAAAAGAAGAGAAGGTAGAAGTACTGTTTACTGTTTGAAAAAAATAGTAACCAAGAATTTTCCAAAATTTATCAAAGCTATCAAGCCACAAATTTGAAAAACTCTGCTAACCCCAAACTGAAAAAATAGACGTAAACATATCATAGTAAAAACTTAAAAGAAGCCAAAGAGGAAAGACACATTACCTTCAAAGGAGAAAAATAAGGTTGACTACTAACTTCTCATTAGAAAATAATGCAACGACATGTTTAACATCTTGAAAAAAATAACGCTTACACTAGAATTTTCTACCTAGAAAAAATATCCTTCAAAAGTGAAAGTGAAATAAATATATTTCCAGATGAACAAAAATGAGAGAATTCTTTACTATCCTGCTTGTGCTAAATGAAGTGCTAAAGGGAGTTCTTAAGGTAGAAGAAAAATAATCCCATATGGAGAATGAAAATGCAGGAAAAAATCAAGAGCAATGGAGATCATAAGTATAAATAAATATTAACTGTTTAAAGCAATAATAGTAATGTTTTGTGAAGTTTAAATATGCGTAGAATTTGGCCAGGTGCAGTGGCTCACACTTGTAATCCTAGCACTTTGGGAGGCCTACTGCGCCCGGCCTACATTTGACTTTTAAAAGTCTAGGATGCAAATTTAATTTCTAGGGTTATCATTACAAGTAAAATAAAAGAATGTATAGCCAGTCAACTATCATGAGGGTAAATAAAATAATGCTAAAATACTTGATGGATTCAAAAGTGCTCAAGAAAGGAGAAAAAAAGGAACATAGAGCAAGTGTAACAAATAATGGTAAGATGGTAGATTTGAACCCCTAAATATATTAGTTTTTACATTAAATGTAAATGGACCAAGTGTTCCAGTTAAAAGACAAAGAGTGTTAAACTGCAAAACAAAAATTATATGCTGTTTACTAGGGTCAAATCTTAAATATAAGGACACCGAAAGACTGAAAATAAAAGCATGGAAGAAAATTATAACATAAACCACACAAATTACAAGAAAATTGGTATCTGTAGCTGTGCTAATGTCAGACAAAGTAGAATTTAAGGAAATAAGTATTATCAGAAATAAAAAGAGATCATAAAAATAGAATATATTAAAACTTGGAGGTTTCCATTCTTATAGGAAACTTTATGGCCCTGAATGCACAAACTAGGACAGAATTGGTTGAAAAAAATCAGTGGTCTTGGCTGGGCGCGGTGGCTCATGCCTGTAATCCTAGCTCTCTGGGAGGCCGAGGCGGGCGGATTGTTTGAGCTCAGGAGTTCAAGACCAGCCTGAGCAAGAGCGAGACCCCATCTTTACTAAAATTAGAAA
>CAUYSK010073134.1:0-45514 GCA_963575035.1 Avahi laniger
TCCCAGCTACTTGGGAGGCTGAGACAGTAGGATTGCTTGAGTCCAGGAGTTTGAGGTTGCTGTGAGCTAGGCTGATGCCACGGCACTCGCTCCAGGCAAGAGAGTGAGACTCTGTCTCAAAAAAAAAAAAAAAAACAAAAAAAAAAAACCTACCCTGTACCCATTAGCAGTCACTCTTTATTCTTTCCTCCTCTTAGACCCTGGAAACCACTATCTACTTTATATCTCTATGGAGATTTGCATATTCTGAGTATTTAATACAAATGGAATCACACAATATATAGCCTTTTATTCTGCCTTCTTTCAATTAGCATAATATTTGGAAGTTTTGTCTATGTTGTAGCATGTATCAGTACTTCATACCTTTTTATGGATGAATAATGTTCCATTGTATGCCTATACCACATTTTATTTCTCTATTTATCAGTTGATGGATATTTGTTTTTTTCTTTTTTGGCTATTATGAATAATGCTGCTATGAACGTTCAAACACAAGTTTTTGTGTGAACATGTTTTCAGTTCTCTTGACTATATACCTAGGAATGGAATTGCTGAGTCATATGGTAACACTATGTTTATCTTTTTGAGGAATCGACAAATGTTTCCAAAGCAGCTGAACTATTTTACATTCTCACCATCAATGGATGAGAGTTTTGATTTCTTCACATCCTTGTCAACACTTGTTATTGTTTGCCTTTTTTATTATAGCCATTCTAGTGGGTATGAAGTGGTATCTTATTGTGGTTTTAATTTGCATCTATCTAATGACTAATAATTTTGAGCATTTTTTCATAGGCTTATTAGCTATTTGTATGTCTTTTATAGACATATGTCTATTTAAATTCTTTTCTATTTTTTAATTGAAATATTTAGATTTTTATTGTTAAATTTAAAGAGTTCTTTATATATTCTGGATACTAAATTCTTAGCAGAGATACGATTTGCAGGTATTTTTCCTATTCTGTGGTTTATCTTTTCACTTTTTTGATGATATCCTTTGAAAAACAAAAGTTTTTAATTGTGATGAAGTTCATTTTATCTGTTTTTTCTTTTGTTACTTGTGTTTTAGGTGTCACATCTGAAAAACTGTTGCCTAATCCAATATCAAAAAATTTTCTTCCAGGAGTTTTATAATTTTGCTCTTATGCTTAGATCTTTGATACATTTTGGATAAGTTTGTGTATATAGTATGAGGTAGGGGGTCCAACTTTATTCTTTTGCATGTGGATATTCACTTGTCTAGTACCTATGATATAAGGTTTAGGATTTACTTCAAAATAATCCAGGCAATGGGATGAGAGGAGTGGGCAGGTATATAAATTAAAGGAGATTGACCACATGCTGGTAATTGTTGAAAGTGGGTTATGTATAAAGAGGTTCTTTACACTATTCTAATTTTTATATATTTGATATTTTAAACATATAAAAATTAGAAAAAATAATAAAAATTGAATTAATTATCCACTACACTCCCCAGACACACAACCATCTTACAGCTTTGGAAGAAGGAAATGATTTGGTTTGGTTTTCCCATGTAGAAATACTTTCTTATCATATCCCAGGAACATGTATATATATTTCCTCCTTCTAAAAATCCTGAGAAAAATTAGTCAAAAAAGTCAGGAAAATAGGGAGAAAGAATTTTAACTCCACCGTAAGATTTAGAGCTTAACAATCAACTTAAAAACAGTATTGCTTAGAAGAAATTGCTGATGTCCAGTTGAAGAGCAAATAATGCTGACATGGAAGTAAAAGGTTAAAGTTGACAGTTCCAGGAACCAGGAGAGGAGCACACTAGTGAGAAGTAGTTCTGATCTAAGCAGTTTTACCTGTAGTTGTAGTTTGTTGCTGGCCCTGACTGTTGCTAACAGTGACTCATTTTTGCAAATAATATAAATATTAATAAGCTCATTAACATATAATACTTTATACAAATGCTATGAATGGTGGTCTAAGAAATAAGTTTTCGAACTGAAATAAGTCCTTAAGTTAGCAATATTAATTTAATTCTGTGTATTGCTATTAATCTCGCTAGAAGATCTGAATGTTATATGATATTTGAATGCTATTGAATAATGTTCTCTGGAATTTCCCAGTGATTACATATGTGCTATGGTACAGTTCTTTGTAAATATTTGAAGAGAAGAAATGCAAATACAAGATGTTATTGTAGAATATTCCAACAAGAATTCCGAAATTTATCTCAAATCTATATTAATAAATTTAATTTCAATAACAAAATCCAAATCAATGCAAGCAAACAAAATATTTTCATCATTAAAAAGGAAATAAGATTTATGAAGCAACACGTATCCTAATGCTTAATGATAAAAAGCTTGTGGACATCTTCTTAACATTTTGATCAACATCATTGAAAAAGACATGAAATTTTTCTGGACTGGAATATTTGTCATGAAAAAAGACCAATACTATATAATGAGCAATTAACGCTTTATGAGTTCTAAAATTTCATTTTAAGAAAGATAATTTCTAATTATTAAATGTGTGTGACATTTCAATTATTTAAATGACTTTTATCATTTATTTTATGTGCATGTTATTTTCTTTAATTTTTCTATCATTCAATTTCTATATCAGATAGAGAGTATTTTTATATGATATTCAAATATATAATCCTGTGAAAGCCATGCTTTTATTATTATATCATTTTTGTGTAAACTTTCAGTTTAAAAATGGTCTACTATTATTATTATAGTAATGATTATTATGATTTCATTATCACAGGAAAAAATATTATGAGCAATAGGAAAAACTTATGATTTCAGTACTGAATGAGGATTCTGATTTCTCATTTCAGAATCCTGAAGATTACTATTTGTCAGGAATTTGGAAACACTACCTGAATTCTATTTTGAGAGTGAAGAGTTATTGGATAATGAACAGCAGCCTGGAAGAGTTGGGCTGTTGTGCTGAAGGGCAGTGGCCTGAGCGAGGAAGCTTATAAAAATTACAAGTAACATAAGGTGCTCACATGGAAGTAATATTAACTGCGTGTTGGGGGGGTGGGGATGCAGTGAGTATTGTATGGGGGAAGGACACGCCTCTAGCCCTGACTTGGGTGAGGCAAAGCCATAACTTGTAACCAAAATGTTTGTACCCCCATAATATCCTGAAATTAAAAAAAAAAAATTACAAGCAACCATTCAGACTCACGTTAACAGCATGATTTTTCTCAAGATCCAGAAACTCAATGGGGAAGAAGACGAGGTAAATGACTGGATTTCCTATATTCCTGGAATGGGAGCTCAAAAGACTATCTGGCCTTTAAAGGGAAGGGTGACTCTTGAAAGAACAGTCAGGGACATCTGAGATTTGGAAAGGATTTAAGTTCTGAAAGGAGGGATTAAGTCGAACCCTGGAAGTTCACCCTACAGGAGAGAAGGAATAACTCAATCACCATTGCATAGGGAGTGTACGAAACAGCTACTCTTGACCACCAAGGACAATCTTATAGAGGAAATAGAAAGTTTCAAGTGGACATAAGAAACAACTAAGTATCATTAGGATTAATTGCTTGTTAACTGTAGAATCTCCAGCCCTAGAGTGTTTAAGAAAAGGTTGAAAATTACTTGTCCTATGTGAAAACATTCATCCATCTCAAGTAGGGAGGTTGGGTTCTTTGTGTCCTTCAAAAGTTATTTTGCTATAATATATATCTTTATGAGACTCAGAATCTGAGGTTTTATTTACTTTAGGCTGTAGACATTTATTAAGATCTTTTCACTATGCCATGATCAAATATTAAATAAATCCATATAGGTAAACACAAATCATCTTGCAATTTAAATCAAAATGAATACTGAACTTAGTTAAGCGTGTATTTCTTTTCTCTTAGGGCACTGGTGGTAGAGGGCTGGGATAGGGGAAGTGTGTGTGTGTGTGTGAGTGTGGGGGGGCAGGCAATGTAGGATGTGCAGAAGAGGTGGTGTGACATATTTATGTCAGCAGCACACTATTAGATAAATCCTTGCTGATAAACATGAAGTGATACTTGAGAACATGAAAGATTTATTGTACATTCCGAGACAGGGCAGTTCTTTCCCTATTAGCCAAGATGATGAGGCTCAGTGCCTATTTTATGGACACAGCTGACGCTTTGCAAATTGAAAACAAACAGACAATCTTTTTTGTTTTCAAATGATTCTCACAGTTAAAAGAGAATGCTATGCCCACAAATTTGCTTACTTGAAATAGAAGAGCCTTTCATTCATTTTCACAGAAAAAGTTTTGACAGTTGAACTGAGGTGAATTGACTTTGGCAAATTTGTTGTTTGGCTTTTAATACTTACTGCTCTTTTACAGGGAAACTTAAAGATCGTTTAAGTATATTATACTATTTTGAAATTGTATAGCATTTAACTAAAAAGCTAAAAGCAATAATGCTTTTCAAGAATGGAAAAGAGGTATAATAGTCCATTAGAAGTGGATTATTTGTATCATTAAGGAGAGTTGTTATGTGCTTTTGAATGAGAAAACACATTGAAGAAACAGAATTTGATGAACAAACATTTGGTTAACAGTTAAGCAACATACATTCAAGAAGAAATAAAGATATATGTATGTGACTAACAGACAAAAGAACTTGAAATGCAAGTTGCATATACCATTAGAGTATAATTATTTCTGGAAAACTCATAAGAAGATTTTACAGCAATTCCTATCATCATATTAATACACATTTATCAAAGCTATCAATTTTGAACTGTAATATGCCATTCCTCTACTATTAAAAAGTTAAATTGCTGCCACTGAAGGATTTATACACCTGCCAGATGCTGCACAATTCCTCAGTCAAATATAAGTATCTCAATCACAACCCATCTGCACTTTCCTATTCTGTATTATGAACTGCAATTTCATCTCCATCCTCAACCAACCATGAGGCCTGAAACAGAGCCTCACCAGTTCAGCGTAAATGTACAAAATTGTATGAGGTTGGAGGCTGCAGGTAGTTAGGTCCCTAACGTCCCTTTAGATACATACACATGAATAAGACTTGCTCTTTTCTTTTCCCCTTAATTATTGAATTAAGCAACAACCAAAATACTTAAAAACTAGTATTACATACAGAATAATAGGAAAGCATAGAGGAAGAACTTCATACAGATGAAAATATCTCATATAGATGAGATTACAGGTCTTTATTTTCTAGATTGAAAAATGAACATATTATTTACATTAAAACTCTCAGTAAGAACTTACTAGGAGCAAAGGAAAATATTTTTCTTCTGTTATTCTCAAAAAGAAAGTAACTAAATCTGCTTATTTATCTTAATCTTTTTTGGCATTATCTTAACAGCCCTGGAGGAGGAAATCTCTCTCTGTCTCTCACATACACACACACACACACACACACACACACAAAATCACTAAAGTAAGGTTAGCAGAGGCAGCAGAGACCTGTATTGTAAAATTAAGATTTTTTTTGAGATGTTTATTTGTCCCCTGATTTGAGTGTTACCAAGAGACCACCTTTTCCAGATTACTTTCATTTTTACTTAGCAAGTTTCAGATTTTATCACGTGTTCTCGTATTTCACAGCATCTGAACACTAAGCCTCTAGAAATCCTCCTTCAGCCTCTAATTTGTGGCTTCTAATCTCCCACAGTTTGGAAAATCCAATAATCCATCTTGATATAATTATGTCCAATAGCAGACAAAAGGGAACAGGTCTAGAATGGGGGCCTACAGGGGTCTAAGATGACCCTCTGATGAACTTGGTAACGGTTCTTAATATAGTCTTGGAGGATCACTTAAACTCTCTAAATTTCAGTTTTCTCTTCTGTAAAATACGGTGTTGGACACAATGGTCTTTAAGCTCCTTGATAGCTATGGGATTTGGTTTGGTTCCGTATGGCCATTTTGTTGCTGTTGTTATTTTATGATTTTTGTTTCTTTTCTTAGTTTGCTGAGTAAGAGATCTCCTTTTGAAGTGTTACTTTATTTTATTCTCTTAGTTATTTAGTGGCAAGATCTTTCTTAGAAATTCAAGTAGAAAATGAAGCTCAATAATACATCATATAAAGTATCCTTTTGTGACATGTTTAAACATTCCAGAGGTACCAATTCCAAGATTTACAATAACATATTTGTATTTCCCTAGCAAGTCACATTAAATCTTCAATAAACGACTCATGCTTGGATGAGTGAATGAACTTGTAACAGAATAGGTCAGGTAGCATCATGTATCAATCAGAGAGTAGAATTTAAATTTTAACAACTTGTCTTTCCATCATTCTTCATTTGTTTTTGTTTCCTTGCTTGTTTGGTTTATAAACAAAAGTATACACTATCTTTCTTCAAAATTTAAATGTAAATAGTGTTTTCCAATCTATACAGATGGGAATAATTCTTTTGATAAGAAGTGATTTTGTGTTAATTGGTTATTTGGTTTTCCTGAATCTCCCATAAGTGACACTGTAACTGAAATACAGTCATTTTGATATATATATATATATATGTAGTATATGAATGAGGAAATGACTAACAATGATTAGTGGTTTATTAAAAGGATTATTTTTTTATTAAGTAGCTGTGTGCATCGAACCTAATTTCTTTCTTTTTACAACTTCCCTTCTATTACAAGCTGTTAAGCTCGGAGCCTAGATCAGCTAACAGCAGACTCAGTAACAGCAAATGAAGTGCTGTGAGCTGACATCAGACTAATTAGTCCAAGGGATGAAAAAAAATGGATGGGGGAAGGGCTCGGGAAGACTTTTCAGGTTGCTTTGTGAAAGGCAGTTTGCTTAATTAAGCCAACCACTAATTGTTAAATATTTTTCAGGCATTAACAGAGCTACTCTGAGTGTAATTAAATTTTGATTTTAGTGGTATTTGCAGGGATTAAAGTCACAATCTGCTGAGGCACTGCGGTTAGTTAATATTCACTTCACTGCCACAGCTGTCCTCCATTATGATACAAAGGACAGGAAAGAGACAGCAGAATGGGGGTGAAGTCATGAGAAAGCTACTCATTCATCTGAACCAGCTCTGCACTCCACAGCCTTGTACGAATGGGTCTGAGCTGGATGACACACAACCAGGCATTAAATCCAATTTAATTTGATACAATAAAGGGATATCTAAGCCCTGTGCATTTTTTATTTTTATGCATGAAACTACGGAACGGATAAAAGAAATCATCATATGATTACCATATATTTTCCTCCAAGTAGTATTTCTGGACTTATTAGCCCTACAGGAGTCCACCAGGATCATAAACCGATTCCTGCTAAGCCATTATTTGTCCCAGCTGAGCATGAATGAACCCTGTAGAAGGTGGTGGTGACTTTAAGTCCCTGGTAAAATCTAAACTGGCAGGATCAATGTTTTGAGGTTTTTTTTTTTTTTTTTTTTTTTTTTGACCGAGACTGCCTAAAAAATCCCCAAAGCATAATGGGGTTATATCACTTCAAATGGATCAAGCTCAGCATCCCTCCCATGACTGACAAGGAACATTTCTACTGCTGACTCATAACTTTGCTGGGGTTTTATGTGTTGTTTTGTTCTTTTAATTCAAGAGGTTTAAGCAATATCTTCCAGTTATTACATGCTCTGGACAGGCATAGAAAAAAATCATCTTGTCCTTCCTTCCAACACCACTTCCCAAAATAGTCTCATCTAGAATCTACAGTCATTTTGTTTTCAATGCTTACATTGGCTATTAATGCTAGCCCTTTCAGGACAGTTCATAACCTAGGGTCCCGGCATTCACACAGAGGCCATCAATGGTATTAGGTTCCCAGTATTTGCAAAGCACCAGCTGTGAAACTAGCCTTTCAATATAAACCAGGACTAGATGTATTAGTGTGAAGACTCTAGTTCCTTATGTCCCGCATTAGCAAAAATTTTTATTTAAGAAAAAATCACCAAAAACTGGAGTACCCCTGGTGTTTACCTTAACATTAGAATAAAAAGAAGACGAAAAAGCAAAGGAAAAGAAAGAGAAAGAGAAAGGAAGGAAAAAGAAAAGAGAAAAGAGATTAATCTGGCAAAATTCCATCTCAAGGACATTTTGTCAGCATTTCTATTCATAATGAAACAAGCTCAAAGACCATATAGTTTGTGTTAGTCATGAGATCTTTTCTGTGTTCTAGTTAAGCCATTAGATAGTTGAGCCTACATTTGTGTTTGTTCTTTAAGTTACCATCTGACTCTTTCTGTAGAGAAAATGTAGAGAGATGAATGGATTAGGGAATAGGGAAAACACCTTGAATTTTAAATAAGATTAGCATAATTTAAATTCTAGTTGACATGACCCTGGCCCAAAGGACTGGCTTACTTTTTTAAGGGGCTTTGATTTTCACTTCCCATGAAGCCTCCACTCAGCAACTGGGAAATGATTTCTACTGGATAGGTCAAAGCTTCCTGTTGAAATTTTAGGAAGAAATTTAACTAAAAGAAATAAGCATTAACCTCACAGTCCAAATATGCTGTGTCAATATCTCATGAAGTCCCAATCTCTTGCATCTCTAAGTGGCTAGAGGTGACAGAGAGCATTCTTCTCCCTACACCAGCTACACCTCTGCTGTGTGACAGACACTCCCTGCTGTCTTCTGGCTTGGACCCCTCTCCTGATGTTTCCTATGGCTTCTGCTTGCTGCCCTTCCTTCGCTTTCTTAGATAGCTGATAACTTTTAACCTTAGCAAAGGAAATAGCTATTTTTTCTCTTATACAGCAGCTATTTTAGTAAATGAGTTAATTAAAAAAAAACCCAAACCATTCCCAGGCAGAATATTTTTTCTCTTTGGCCTCTCTCTGGTTTTTAGTAACATGTGCCAATTGCCACCCCCCAATCCCAAGGGAAACTGCTATTTGCTACGTAATTTCTGTTGCAGGCCTTGAAGCCCTTCTCTCTACCACCTCTTGGCTGGGATGCAGGGAACATACATTCTTCTTTGCTTTAGGGTACCTTACCCCAATATATTATCCAAACTAAATAAGAATATAAACACCAGATACAAAATCTCTAACGATTTCCACATATGATATTGATATTAATAATTTTCCACTATCACTATGCCTTAGATGTGAAGATAAAGCTTCAAATTCACCATCATTTAGGGCACATGTTTTTATTCTCAAGAGACAGAAGCCTAGCCGTGTTATGCTAATAAACACACAATCCTCTTTATTAGTTTCTTGCAAAGAACAACTGTGAACAATTTTAGGATGGTTATTCAGGAATGGGATATTCCATTACTGTGAAAAACACCAAAGCTATAATAGCTAGCTACCCACACAGCATTGACAGTAGTCATCTCTATGGCTACCAAAGAATCATGCTTCAATAATCTGAGCTACCGATTCACAGACAGGATTGAATTGACTCCGGTCCACACTGTCCAAATTCATAAAAGAAAATTTCCTTTTTACCTATGGAAACGCAAACCTGTCTGATCTGTAATTTTCGGTCACCATGATGATACAATGTAAGCTATTAAGTTTATCAGGTAGTGTTTGCTTGATATTTCTAGATCTATTCCAACCAAACTGACACATTAGCAGGTTCTATCCATGAGTAAGGCAGTCATCAGCCAAGATGCACCTACTAGTTCTTTTTAATTAAAATCAGTTTAGAAACTAGAGCCTTCAAAAGGATTTTTTCCCTCACATTAAAAACATGACAAACCTCACTCTATTCCCCACTGCCACCGTAAATTCTAAAATAAAATAGTGTGGCAGGTATCATTTTTATTATCCTATTAATTTGTTGAAGAAAGAAAATTTATTTTAGCATAAATCAAGGTGAAAAACAAACTCAAATAATCCAAAGGACTGATTCGTTTTTTAATGTTTTACTTTTTTCTGGAGTTTACTTTAAAAGCCTCTCTTTTTTTCTTCAACATCATCAATCATTCTTACACTCTCTCTCTCTCTCTCTCTCTCTCTCTCTCGTTAATAGGTTTAAGAACGCCTTGAGCAATGTTTGGATTACTATTCTGTTTCTTTTCAAATTATTCAGTTCATACTCAAAGCAGAAAATTTTTAGTATGATTGTATATTTATATTCATTTGATTCTAAAAGTTCTATCATACAATAAACTTGGAACAGAGAAGTATCATTATTCTGTTGGCATGTGTGATTTGTTAGATGATCTAATTATGCTGTGGAAGCATTTTGCAAAGCTTCAGTTAAAGATTTTTATAAAAAGTATATAATGTATGAATTTAGGCCAAAATCATGCAAGAAATTCTTAACAGAGTCTAACACTGAATTGGAAAAGGATTTCTTTTTAATTAGATGCTCCATTCTTACAGATTTTTCTCTGTATAGTCTGACAGGAAAAACTTCTTCATTGGGATGGCAACAAATGATATGTGTCACTTCTTGTTTGCATCTAAGGAGGGTGTGGGGTGGACAAGGTCATATAATGACCTGTGTCAGCCATTCCCCTGATATTTGTGAAATACAAATATTTATACCATGCAAAGACTTTACTTTCCTACTCAGAGTTCTGTGCTTAGAAGACCACAGCCATTAAGTGATTGTAAACAGAACAATTTGACTCTTGTGGCCAACCTGGATGATCAAGTTGAAACAATTTGGAGTGAAAGAAAGCAAATGTTTTTTTAAACACATGTATGATATAATTAAGGGAAGACTGTAGGGAAATTATTCAAAGCACATTAAGAATCAAATAGATTCACTTTAACAAGTATAAAAACTCTATTCAAATAAAAGCTTTTCATGGCTTAATAAGAGCTCATACTTGAAAAAAATGGGGGAGAGAAATAGAGATTATAATTCATTCTAGAACTATATAACATAAGTAAATGAACAATAAAAATGATAAATTGGGCAATAAAAAAGATTATAGAAATAATGCTTTCACTTATTGGTCATTCATTAAATTGACTTCTCAATGTAATTACTTTAACATTTCTACTTCTGATTCAGTACAGATTTTTGGATCATTAAATAAGATAGTAAATATTACACATTTTTTCAGGAAGATAATTTATGATCTAACAAATTTTCCTGCAGAGAAAAAGAAGTCTGACAATCAAATCAACATTTTCTGTAGTAAATTTATCTTAATAATTCTTAAAAATCATTTCAACAAATATGTATTGAAAACCTGCTATGCACTAGGCATTGCAGAGCAGTAGTAAACTAGCACATAATTGACACATGGCAATTTCTTCAGATACTTCTATCTCTCCATAAGATTTTGTGGATATACTGTATACATTATATAATATATAATCTATATTTTATATGTAATATAATAATTACTTTGGGCATGAATTTTTATTCCCAACTAAACTGCTATGGCACTGTCACTGCTTCCAAGGAATGTACAACTTAAACAAAAAGTATATAAACAACTAAATAACTATCAACAAAGTGCTATAAGAAAAGAGATGTTGATTAATTCTTTCTGGGGAAGGTAAAAAGAAAGGCTTCAAGAGGATATTTAATCTCAGTCTTCAGAATACAGGAATTCACCAGATGGTGAAGTGGGTAAAGTACATTTAGTGAGAAAGAACAGAATAAGGCACAGACATGTTGAAGCACATGGCATGTTCACTCAACGTCAAAGATGGAGCCTTGCTACCCCCAGAGAGGTTTGAGTAGAGGTGTTGGAACCACCTGGAGCTGGCTAGAAATGCTAGCTCTATCCTTAAACTTCTGAATCAGAATCTATATTTTAACAATATTCCCAGGTGATTTGTATACCCACTAAAGATTGAAACACACTAGTTCAGAGAGCTTGCATTGTTGCAGTGTTGGAGGTCCATGCTACTGGAAAGGATGGACAGAAACTAGATACAGACACAAAAAGACTACAGTATTTAGGCCAGGCGCGGTGGCTCACGCCTGTAATCCTAGCACTCTGGGAGGCTGAGGCGGGCAGATCATTTGAGCTCAGGAGTTCGAGACTAGCCCAAGAGAGAGCGAGACCCCGTCTCTACTAAAAATAGAAAGAAATTAATTGGACAACTAAAAATATATAGAAAAAATTAGCCGGGCATGGTGGCACATGCCTGTAGTCCCAGCTACTCCGGAGGCTGAGGCAGGAGGATCGCCTGAGCGCAGGAGTTTGAGGTTGCTGTGAGCTAGGATGACGCCACGGCACTCAAGCCCAGGCAACACAGTGAGACTCTGTCTCAAAAAAAAAAAAAACAAAAAACAAACAAACAAAAAAGACTACAGTATTTAGGAGCCTGTAATTCATCCTATAGGCATGGGTGAGCCACCTAAGGTTTTCTGAAGAACATAACAACAGTACAAAATCAACGTTTTTAAGATGCTAATGCTGGTGGAAGATGGTGAAGAAGAAAATTGTCTAGGGTATTTTTCTAATGGTTTAGATAAGAGATCAGAGATCATGATGAATCCCTGGCCTGAGACAATGGAAGTAAGAATTGGAAGAATGAGATGTAGTTCAGAGATACGCCACGGAAAGGATTGCCAAGGTTTTATTATAGCTGTAAGAGGCCATAATCAGAGAGGGGAGATTGAAAAAAAGGAATTGTTTCAGGAATTGACTAGTTTTAGGATGAACTGTATTACTGAAGTCAAAAATAGATAAAAACTGTTAGAGTTATAAAGGTAAAGAAACTTCAAAACTAGGATGCCAGATGAGTCAACAGTAATAACACCAGTCATTTACTGATTGAGTCATTCATTTATTAAACATCCATTAAATACCTGGTACCTATATATGTCAATAACTAATAATCACTAAGGAAACTCTGAGTCTCTGCCCACAGGAACTGGTGTTCTAGGAGAAATGGAAAACAAATAAGTAGATGGATATGTATCATTTCAGGTAGAGATTAGTGTTGGGGTTATTTTTTAAAAAGTATGGGAGGCTCAACAGCAAGTCAGAGCCCATTTTTAGGATGGAGGTCACGAAAGGGTTCTATGCACACGGCCTTCATGACAAAGGGAAAAAGGTGATGTGCACAGGGAAAAAGGAGATGTATCTAGAACTGCTGTAAGGAATTCTACTACTTTAAGAAGACATTTATTTTGTTTCATTTTTTTGTAGAAAAATTGAGTCATTATTTTTAATAATAACCAAGATAATACCTTACATTTCCATGATTTTTTATAGTTTTATACTTTCACATATGTTATCAAGTCTGATCCATATAATCCTTCTGAAAAGCAGAGAGGACAGATTTTATAGATCAAAAATCCAAGTTTCAAACAGGTGGGATAACTTGGTCTAGATTCCATATCTAAAAATTATGAGATCTCTGATCTTTTGACTTATAGATGACTTAACTATTACACGATTAATTATGCATTGAAGTTTTTAAGCATATGAAAGAGATTGATTTGGGCTACAAATCTAAGAATATAAACTTCATTGTGGTAGATTAAAGATGGCTGCAAATTTTTCACTACTCTTTCCATCTAGAAGTGGAGTCTAATTCTCCTCCCCTTAAATCTAGGCAAGTGTAGTGACTTAATTACCAATAGAATGTTGAGACGGTAGCTAGGCTTCTTTGTCTACAGAAGCCTAGAAGCTTCTGCCTTTGACATTTACAATACTCACTCTGGTGGGAAGCTAGCCACTATGTAAAAAATAAATAAATAAATAAAAATCTAAGTGTTCTGAAACCACTATGCTGTGGGGAAGATCAATAAATCATACGGAGAAGCTGCATAAAGAGAGATACCAAATCTTTTCCAGCTCTTCTAGCCATGCCAAGCCCTGACACAAGACACATGAGTGAAGAAGCCTTCAGATAACTCTAGATTCAGCCACTTCCCGCTCTTTGACCGCAACCACATAAGAAATCCCTGGGGAAAACAGCCCAGCTGAATCCAGTCAACCCTGGCTTGCCCAGATGAACTGCGAGAGACAGTCATAAATTATTGTTTGGAGCCACAAGTTTTGGGGAAGTTAGAAAACCAGAACACTCATCATTTTCGAAAGGCATGTGATAGAATAAAAAAATATTATAAATAAATGAATACTGACTGAACTAATGACTTTGAAATTAATTTTTTCTTTTATAGGCATCTCATTCTACAACATCTACATAGATTTCCACATAATCCAAAGGACAATTTTGTTTAAAAAGTAATGACTTTTGGATTTATAATGTGTTTTAAATGTAGTGCTCTGAGAAAATGATAAAGCATCAAAGAGTGTTAAACCTGGAAGGTGCCTTCCTTAGAGGCCATTATTCCAACCCTCTCAATTTACACATGAAGAAAGTGAGAGAGGGAGAGCATGAAAGATTCCGTGATTTACAAAAATTCACACACACTTGGTGACATTTTTGCCTCTCTCAGAGGATATTTTAAAATTCAGTGTTTCAGTAGATGAAGAAATCAGCATGGTATTATTTGACTACCAGATTACATTTTATATTATCAGATGAATCCAAGTATACAAATTAGACCTTAGACTTCAGTTCTAAAAGCAGTATTATTTGCTTTTCTTAAGTGCTGTATTACATCATATTGCTTGGCATTTTAAAAGCAAATTTGCACACAGAAAAACTCATTGATGGGGTTAGAAATTAGAAAAGTTGTTTCCTGTAGGGTGGGAAGGGAATTGACTGGATGGGCACAAGAGAACTTTTCTGGGGTGACAGAAATGATATATTTCTTGACTGAGGTATAGGTTACATTGGTGTGTATATTTATAAAAACTCATAGAATTGTATTCTATTCTTAAGACCTGAGCATTTCACTGTATGTAAATTATTCCTTAATTAGAAAAAAAAGACAACAAAAAGGAGAGATTTTGTTCCTCCACGTGAGAAAATTACTTGCCAACAATTGTTTTCTCAAGAGTGGAGATGCTCTGGGCTCATTTCAATAACCTCTTTCTCTGTTTTTCAATTATGTAATGCATGCATGAGGTCAAGGGTATGCACATCTGTGATCATAAAACAAAGTAAAGCTAAGGAACCACTCAGGCTAAACACATGTAACCACAGAACATTAGTGTTAGAAAGGGTCTGATAAATCATCTAATCTGACTTTTTTCATTTTGTAGATAACCGGGGCCTTGCTAACATATCCAATAAAAAGCTGTGCTTTCTTAAAACTTGATGGTAAATTAATATGTTGAGCTGTTGTTTGTAGAGCAGAAGCTCATTTATCCAATGGAATCAGGTCAATAAATAAAAATGGGTTAAAGCTGGTATTGAAAAAGTAAGAGAGAAATACAGATAATGTAAGCATTTTAGTTTAACTAAAACACAAATTAGGTTAAGACATTCATTTATATTCAGTCTTTCGATGAAGGAACATATCCTTTTACTCGCCTGCAAGTGGATGTGCTGATTGGACAGGTGCCTGGACTGCTGAGGATAAAGAGAGGTGAGGCAGCACAGTGGGAAGGGAACAGGCTCTGGGCAAAGCTGCCTGGGTTCTGAATCTCAACCTTGTCACTTTCTAGCTGTATGAAATATGGGAAGTTGTATAGCTCCTCTGTGCCTCAGTTTCCTTTTCTGTCAAATGGAATATTATCTCCCACACAGAGCAGTTATGAGAATTAAAAACACTTAGAGCAGTGCCTAGCTCATTGAAAGTGCCAGATAAATGTTCATCAGATATGTAAAAATAAGCAACTCCCATAATGCATCAGCTTTGTCTTTCAACTTAGTTTTTTTAGAATTTAGAGAGACCTTCTTTCCTTTTTCTTCTTCTTCTTCTTCTTCTTTTTTTTTTTTAACAGCTGTGTAGTCCGCCTAATTTGATAGCAAGTTTTTGGGGTTTTTTGCTTTTTAAACAAATCAACTTTATCAAGTCTTTCCTCAGCATTAAATTTCTTTCCAGAGAATCTCAATATTCTTTTCTTGGCATTCATATTTGGCCCCTTGGTGTAATATTTGTTAAATCAAATAATAACAATAAGAAGTAAAACTTAGACCTTTATTGGATGTATAGCATGCAAATATTTTCTCCCATTCTGTAGGTTGTTTATTTGCTCAATGATTGTTTCATTGGCTGTGCACAAGCTTTTTAATTCAATCAGGTTCCATTTATTTATTTTTGTTGTTGCTGTGATTGCCTTTGGGGTCTTCTTCATAAATTCTTTGCCTAGGCCAATATCTATAAGCCTTTTTCCAACCTCTTCTAGAATTCTTATAGTTTCATATCTTAACATTTAAGTCTTTTATTCATCTTGAATTAATTTTGTGAGTGGTGGGCAGTGTAGATCCTGTTTCAGTCTTCTGTATGTGGCTATCCAATTTTCCCAGCACCATTTATTGAATAAGGATTCTTTTCCCCAGCGTATGTTTTTGTATACTTTGCCAAAGATCAGAAGGCAATATGAGGATGGTTTTATATCTAGGTTCTCAGTCCTGTTCCATTGGTCTGTGTCTCTGTTCTTATGCCAGTACCATGCTATTTTAGTTATTATTGCCTTGTAGTATAGCTTGAAGACTGGTAAATTGATACCTTCCAATTTGTTCTTTTTGCTTAAGGTTGCTCTGGCTATTTGGGATCTTTTCTTGTTCCATACAAAGTGTAGAATTATTTTTTCTAGATTTGCAAAAAATGACATTGGTATTTTAATGGGGATTGCATTAAATATGTAAATCATTTTGAATATCATAGACATTTTAACTATGTTGATTCTGCCAACCTATGCATATCAGAAAGATAACATCAAACAACTGCATTAAAAAGTAGCACTTCTTGTATTATCCTAGATAGAGCTGAAGACCATTCTACTAAGTGATGTATCAGAAGAATGGAAAAACGAGCACCACATGTACTCACCATCACATTGGTATTAACTGACTTAACTGATTAACACCTAAGTGCACATATAGTACTAACATTCATCAGGTGTTGGGAGGGGGGAGGGGAGATGGGTATATACACACCTAATTGGTGCAGCACTGTCTGGGGCATGAACACGCTTGAAGTTCTGACTCGGGTGGGGCAAAGGCAATATATGTAATTTAAACATTTGTACCCCCATAATATGCTGAAATTAAATCAATCAATCAATCAATAAAAGTAGACAAAAGACATGAACAGAAGCTTTTAAAAGAAGATAGACTAATGGCCAACAAACATATGAAAAATGCTCAATATCTCTAATCATCAGGGAAATGCAAATCAAAACCACAATGAGATATTACTTAACTCGAGTGAGAACCGCTTTTATCAAAAAGTTTCAAAACAATAAATGTTGTCATGGATGCAGAGAGACAGGAACACTCATACACTGCTGATGGGATTGCAAACTAGTACAGCCTCTGTGGATAGTAATATGGAGATACCTCAAAGAGCTAAAAGTAGAACTCCCATTTGATCCAGGAATCCCAACCCTGGGCATCTACCCAAAGGAAAAAAAGACTTTCTATAAAAAAAGACATCTGCACTAGCATGTTTATAGCAGCACAATTCACAATTGCAACGACATGGAAACAACCCATGTGCCCATCAATACATAAGTGGACTAATAAAATGTGGTATATGTATACCATGGAGTTCTACTCAGTCACAAAAATAATGGTTATCTAGCACCTCTTATATTATCCTGGATAGAGCTGGAGCTCATTCTACTAAGTATCACAAGAATGGAAAAACAAGCACCACATCTACTGACCATCAAATTGGTATTAATTGATCAACACTGATGTGCACATACATCAGGTGTTGGCAGGTGGGAGTGGGGAGGAGGGGATGAGTATATTTGCACCTAATTGGTGCAGTGGGTGCCATTTGGGGGACGGACATGCTTGAAGCTCTGACTCAGTTGGGGCAAAGGCAATCAATATATGTAACCCAAACATTTGTACCCCTGTAGTATGCTGAAATAAAAAAATAAATAAACTAATCTATGGGGATATAAATCAGAAGAGTGGTTACCTGTAAAGTGGGGAGATGGAAAAGGGTACATGAGAATTTTCTTCAGTGGCAGAAATGCTCTATCTCTTAATTGGCACATAGGAGACATAGAGATGTAACCTCTGTAACCATCCAGCACTTCCACATCCTCCAAGCTACAGGATGTCCACTGCCTTGTTGGTTCATCCCATTCTTGCTACTTATACCCCCAGAACTGAGAACTGTTTACTGGTAACATGTCAGCAGAAGTGGCGTGGCTTCCCTACATGCATATCTAGCCAGAACAGGGCAGGAACTAAATTCCTGATAAAAACATGTTTTAGAAATTGACATTGACATGAGCTGAGACTCTTTGTGTTTTAAAAATGTCCGTTGGACTACTTCATACCGACTGAGAGTTGACAGGTCACATTCCATTTCTTCCCTTCTACTGTAGAAAGGGCTGGGACACATAAAGACATGGCAATAACACATCACATGACTGCATGGCTAAGCATGCATTCCAAAGATAAATACAAACATCTCCAACCAGTGCTGAAAAGCATGTGTTTTCATCCTGGCCAAGCTGATTACAGCCTCACCAGCAAGGCTGAATGTTGATCCCCATTCAGTAACACTTCGGGTACTTTTGTTCTAGCTTTTTCCCAGCAGTGAAAACAATGGAAGAGAAACTGCTGAAAGCTCACTTCTTTTTCTTCTTCTTCTTTCTTTAATATAAGAAAAATAATTGTGAAGGAGGAAAATGAAGTAAGTAGGAATAGAAGAGACAAATGTATAAAACAAATTTGAATAATCAGAAATAGAGGAAACATTTACAAGTATTTTATGATTTACTTTCCTTTACAGAAAATGAACAATAAAATAAAACTAAACAAGCAAAAAGAAATGTTAATGACTGCAATTGCTGCTAAGTATGAAGTGACCCTCTTCGTCTAAATTTTGCCTCCCAGTGGCTGTATGAATGGTTCTTATGGAATGTCAGTGAAAATAGGTGTAATGGAGGAGAATACATCCCATCAACCCTCAAGACTACCTAATAATTAAGCTGTACTTTTAGGATAATAAAAATATCTTCTACCCCATTTCAAAACAATAATCCTGCAGGGAGAAAAACATGATGTGAGTCCTTATAAATCAATGAGCAAAAAGACCAAGTAGGTTTACACACAGCTAGTTATTACCAGCTACCATTTTGGTGCCATTTTTTAATATTAGTGTGCCTTTTAAAGCTCTTCTTCTTCTCTGTTTGCTTCCTTTACATTATAGCCCTTGTGGTCATGCATGAGAAACACCCACGAACACTAAATGCATTCATTATGGACACCACAGAATTCCAAATGAGAATAGTTTAAAAATATATATTATTGTTCAAGACAAGCCAACATGTTTCAAACAAGAGGGCCCTGTTTGAATTTAGAAAGCAGACTAAAACTCACAACAGCAATTCACAATTGCAAAGATGTGGAAACAACCCAAGTGCCCATCGATACATGAGTGGATTAATAAAATGTCGTATGTGTTTACCACAGAGTACTATTCAGCTATAAGAAACAATGGTGATATAGCACCTCTTCTACTTTCCTGGATAGAGCTGGAGCCCATTCTACTAAGTGAAGTATCCCAAGAATGGAAAAATAAGCACCACAAGTACTCACCATCAAATTGGTTCCACTAATCAACACCTAAGTGCACATATAGGAATAACATTTATTGGGCATGGGGCAGGTGGGAGGGGGGAGGAGGGGATAGATATATGCATACATAATGAGTGCGATGTGTACCACCTAGGGGTGGACACGCTTGAAGCTCTGACTGGGGGTGGAGGGAAGGACAACATACATAACCTAAACATTTGTACCCCCATAATATGCTGAAATAAAAAAAAAAAAAACCCACAGCAGAGAGATCTGAGTCCCCACTGCTCTGTGCTGTGAGGAATGGAGTGGAACTGTCACGGAGAGGCGGCACTCAGAAAAAGAGGTGGAATTCAAAGCCAACACCAGCTCCCCTGGGGTTTGCTGTAATCAGGAGACAAATGGTCTGTACTCAGTAGCATGTATTCATTCTGTCGCAAGAGGCTGCCAATGCGAGCTTCCCCACGCTTTTGTGGAAATACAGTATGAGTCTTTTTCCCTTTCAGTTGCTTTAGAACAAGAAGAATAAAAAAGTCCACTGCTGACAAACACTGCTTTGGGCATTTGACACTGGTCTTTGATCTAGTTACTCAGACAGTTCAAAATGAACAAATTAGGTGTTTACAACAAAAGACATTCCATTTCGGCTTGTTCAAATGCCAAGCGGGGTGGACAGCCTCTCCAACAGAACTGGGAAATTTCTCCCTGCCAGGCCACAGAATGAGCATTGTGAGTTCACTCCCCCACAGCAATTAATAAATTATGATACTGCTTTTTTGAATTAAAAGGAAAAAAGAAAGAAAACATGAGATTGAGGTCAACAATGTAAATCTAAACCATCCAGAATTTGAGTTCAAGACACTGCAGATCCCTCAGGCGAGAGGCCCACAGGGAGATAGATGTCTTAGTTCTTCTGCGGTGGCTTGGGTATGGGACAGACACAGGAAAAGCGCTCATTTTTATTTCTGCATGAGGACCCGGGCACCCATACAGTCTACATGCCACACAGAAAAGGGCAAAATCTGTATCCTATTATGCAAATTCAGCTTTTAAAAGTATTCTAACATTATTCTCAAAGAGAAGAGGAAAATTGGATATCTCGGTGTGATCTCCATCCACAAAACAGAATGGATTTGTTCCCTTGACTTAAGTGTCTGTTTTATTTCTGTTGAGAAGAGCGCATCTTACAAAAGGACTCTTTGCCTCCATTTCCTTTTTGTGACAAGTGTGTGTACCATGAAATGATTTGTTAAAAGCTTTAGCAGTCTGTGACCAACGAAGGACGGAAAATGGAGTATGTAATTGACACCAGGATTTTCTATTAGGGCACGCCCGAGTAGAATCTTTTTAATAGTGTTTTATGATGTTTAGGAAAGCAGTCACCACCCCACAACGGAGCCCAGCCGCAGCGGCTGCGAGGTCTGCCACGGGACGCGAAGGGCGCGCGTGAACACGCCGAAAAGCGGCGCCCCAAAATCACGGCTCACGCTCAGCGAGCACTGGGGAGCAGGGAAGGGACAGGGGCGGTGGAAACAGAAAGAAATCTGTTCGCACGGATCCAAGTATTCCCAAGAATCAAAATGTCAGCCTTGAAAACACCAAGTGAACCCGGCTTGTCTAATATGTTGCCCCCCGCCTCATAACTACCGGAAGGCAGTTATTTACCTGCTGTGTTCAGCTACCCTCTCAGTGCTCCTGAGTTCGACTGTCAGGCTTCAGTGGAAGTTCAATTTCCTCTGTTCCCTCTTCTCTGCAACACGGAAATCGAAAGGGGTCACACTTCCTGCTGACTGCGGGGGCGCACGCACGTCTCGCAGTCCCGCGCTCTTTCTCGCGAGTCTCCTCCGGGCGCAGCGCCGGCCCTCGCGAGCGCGACTCTTCGGTAGGTCAAAGGTCACAGCCGCGGGCCAGCTCCTCGGTGAACGGGGAGAGCCTCAGAGGAGGCCGTCTGCCACTTTCGCCTCCGCGGAGCACAAGGGCTTCAAACGTCTGCCTGTGCCGGCGCCACCGAACCGGGAAATTCAACCTGCTCCGAGGAAGGGGCTTCGAGAAGTGACACAGACAGTTCTTACTGTGCCTTCTCCTCCCCCGCAAGGGATCTTCCTGTGAAAACCATCTTGTTCTGGGTGTGATTCTTTCACGCAAGCCCTTTGCGGAAGCAGAATCTTGACTGTCAAAGACAAAAGCTGGGTGAGGCAAAGAACCTGGGCCCTGGGGATACCTGACTTAGAAGAAAGAAAAACTAGAGCCCAGACGCTGCCTTCCCACGCCTTCATCCGTCCTCCACTGACAAACCAGCCCCGAGGAGGAAACTGGATGCTGAGGACAAGATATTATCACAAAGTCTGCTAAGAATCTGGACTGACCCTGCAGAAATTTTCCCAGATAGAAGTAAATTATCACGCAGTAGTGACTTTTACTGAAGTTTATTTGTATTATAGCTGGGCTCCACGGCAATTGGCAGTTTCTCTGGTTAAGGAGTTATCCTCCGAGGTGTGGGTCTCTCCATCACCCACGGTTAGTGACAAATGAGTACAGACGGAATCTGAGCTCTGCCACTGACCACCTCTAGGACCTTGGGCAAGTTGCCTGACCTCTCAGGGCCTCATTGTTCTTCGCCCGGTGGGATAATGAAAGTTCCAGCCTCATGGAGATGTTGGGAAGGTTAGGTGTACTATGTGCCTTACACACAGTGAGTGCTACGTACGTATTAGATTATTATTATTACTATTTTATTTTCTTCACTGTTTCCCCTTCCCTCATAGTTTCTGGCATATTGATTGATTTACTCAGAGTAAGCTTTCAGTCATACAAATTGATAACAAGGTACAGTACAATTTTACAGGCTTTTAAGGAGCATTATCTCACTGATGAATACTTTGACCAAATGTTCTAGGTTCAACTTCTGATAGTATTAGCACTAATTGATATGCCGTAGAGCTCCTTTGTTTACAAGCAAGTATCTAAAATGGATGGAGTTTTGTGTATTTAACACCATTTTAAAATCTAAGGGTGTGTCTCTGTATTAGTTTCTTGCAGCTTCCATAACAAATGACTGTAACCTTGGAGGCCATGAGTCTGAAATCAAGGTCACTGTAGGGCCGCACTCCAGCCAGTAGGAGGTGTTTGGGGAGAATCTATTCCCTCCCTCTTCCAGCTTCTGCTATCTCTGGGCGTTTTTTGGCTTGAGGATGCTTTTTAATCAATCTCTGTCTCCAGGGCCACATTGCCGCCTCCTCTTCTATCTGTCTTCTTGTGTGTCGGTCAAATTCTCCCCCTGCCTCACTCTTACAAGGATACTTGTCATTGGATCTAGGGCCCACCTGAATAATCCAGGAGAAGCTTTTTCCTCTCAAACTCCTTAACTTAATCACATCTTTACCACATAAAGTAATATTTGCATGTTCTGGTGATTAGCAGGTGGACATCTTTTCGAGGGACACTGTTCGGCCCACTACAATGTCAATCACCAAAACATGCTGGGAGAGATTGTAAAAGTTGTCTGACTAGTTGTCTGACTTATTTTAACCAAATGCAAATGACTTATATTCATAGATTTATAAGGAATATTTGGGCTGGTCACCACTAATAATTATACACACACACACACACACACACACACACACACACACTCTTCCTTAGAGTAGATAGAAGTGTTTGTTTTATAACTGAGAGAAAATATGTTTCAGTGGATGAGGAGACAAGGTAAGGAAAAGAGAAGAAAAGAAGGAAAGTTGTTGGCAGTAATCTCGTGCCATGTCTCATACACTGGTTTTCATTCTCCTTCTAGGAAGAGATGGTACAAAGCAGAAGGCACTGAATGGATTTCTTGAAGTTCCGCACAGAAAGTAGAAAAGACCTCATGAAACCCCCAGGCACAAGGAGAGCTGCTTTGGAGCCCAGGGACCAGGAGTGGAGCCGAGACAGACGAGGCAAGACCCAGCTCCTAATCCCTGAGATTCCAAGCTTTGGGAGCACCCTGCAGCCCCTCCCTTGTCTCGGTGGTGAGACATCTCATGATGTGCCGGGACACTGATGAGGCCGTGGAAACGGACAAGAGGGACAAAGAAGGAGAGACAGGGGCCCCTGATGTGAGGGCAAAAGAGACCCTTCCCACTGGAGACCTCCAGAAGGACGTGAAGGACATTGTACTTAGATGGGTGAAGCCATGTTATTGTGTGAGTGGAGGTTATGGTGCAAGTTGACATTTGTGTAAACATTTCCCTATGTACAGAAGGAAATGTTGCCACTCTCATAAGGACACTTGTCAAAAGATTAAGAAAAGATGGGAGAAGCATTTTGACAAACTGGTGATATTTGTTTTCTATTGTTGCTATAAAAAATTACCAAAAGCTTAGTGGATTAAAGCAACACCCCTTTATTATTTTAATTTCCATGACTCAACTGGATTCTGAAATCAAGGTATTATCAGAACTGTATTCCTTTCTGGAGGCTCTGAGGAAAATCCACTTCTAGGCTCAATCAGGTTATTAGCAGAATTTGGTTTTATCTGGATGTGGGACCAGGGTGACCATTTCCTTTTTGGCTGTTGAAAGAAATTTTTCGTGGCTGTCCACATTCCCTGGCTCGTGGCTCCTCCATCTCCAAGTCATCAGTGGTTCATCTGATTTTTCTCATGCTTCTAATCTCCCTGATTTCTTTTCTCCTTTTAAGGGTTTATGTGATTACTCTGGATACAACTAAATAATCTGGAATAATTTCCTTTATATTAATGTCAGCTGAATAGTAACCTTAATCACATCTGGAAAGTCCCTTTGGGCCTGTGAGAAGACATATTTATAGATGTTTTCTGTAACGCCAGGAGGCAAAGATCATGGGAGCCAAAATTTTGCTTTCCACACTTGTGAATCTTGCAGTAAAGTGCGCCCCTCCCCCTGCCAGAAAAAGCTCTCTGGGCTAGCGATCTGAAGACCAAGTTCCAGTTTCACCTCTACCACCGGCATGTTTGTTGATGGTCATGAGTGGACACTGCCCTGCTTGGGAGCTAGTGTTTTGTAACTGTAAAGATAAAGTCTGAGTAGATTCCATGTCGTCTCTCATTGCTCCGAAATTATGTGACTCTGTTTTTCCAGCAGTGAAAGACTACAACCCATTATCAAATCCGCAGAGTGAAATGTATCTTGTGGTTTCCAGAGATTGCCCAGCTATTGTCAACACCATCACTGGGCTCAGAGCAGTGGGACGCTGTCAACTTATATATGAGCTGTGCTTTCAAAATAGATGACATGGGAAGTATATGATATGATAAGCATGCTAAGCAGTTTCCTTTACAAAATCATCGAGTAAGCATGCAATTGAGTCATTCAAAATAAAGGTTTGAGCTTTATGAGTTTAGGCTTTATCAGCTGACACTACTTTTATACAAATCGTTACATGCGGAGTTTAAATGCAGCCAAGTATCCAAAGTGAAAGACACAGAGTCTTGTAACTTCCAGCATGCCTTAAGTGCAACCCACAAAGAACACAATGAATTCCTTCCCCTATTTGTAACATTCAGCTCCTTCTATAAATCTTTCCCAGGTGCCCAAGCTCAGATAGCATTTTCTAAAAGGACTGCAAATTTGGCAAACCTTGGCAGAGCCCAAAGTCTAAAGCATTCCCTGAAATCTTCTGACTTACGAATAAGGCTTAAAAAAATCTAAATATCTAGTCCCATCATTCATGTCAGCCTTATTAACAAGGGTCCAGTTGATCTTGATATGCAAAGTGGTTCAATACAGTTTTCACATTTTAACTTGTTGAAAACAATAAGGACCCCTTCTTTTTCTTTTTAATTACTCTCTCTCAACTGCTGTGTCCCTAAATCTATACACAGATCATCTTTTGTTCTACTTCTCTGTCAGTTAACTTTCTTCAAAGACTAAAGAAATATGTGAATTTTCCCAAAAGGTGACTAGAAGTTATTGAAATTGAGCCACTCACATTTCACAGCAGTAAGCAGAAATGCTACTTAGAACTCATATATTAAGTATAGAACTAAATTTTATTTCATTTATTCAACAAATGTTAATTGACTACCTACTATATATGCCACATGTACCTGCTAGGGTTAAAATGATGATCAGTCCTGGATCTCAGAGAGTTTACACTCTAGTATAAGATGGACAATAAATAAACCAAACACTGTGAAGAAAGATAAAGTAAGGAAATAGAGTGTGACTGGAGAGCTGTATTTTTAGACAAGCTAGTTTCTGACATGGTGACAAATTAAGTAGGAAAAACATCGTGAATGTGTGGAGCAGGAGCATTGCAGGCAGAGGTTCTGGAGGGCAAGTACAAAGGCCATGGAACAAGAACATGTTTGACAAGTTCAAGGAACATCAAAGAAGCCAGTGTCTCTCTAGTGGTGTGAGCAGGGGGCAGAGTGGTAGAAAGTGAGTTTGAAGCGATAGCCAGAATCAAGTCATGAAGGGCCATGGTAATGACTTTGGGTTTTATTCTAAGTGTGATGGAAACCCACGGAGGACTGAAAACAGAAGAAGGACGTGATTTGATTTACAATTTCAAGTTCTCATTCTGGTTGCAGCTAGAGAATAGAGATCAAGAATGAAAGCCAGAAGGCAAGAGAGAAAAGTCATTGTATAACAAATGTAAGTTTAGACAAGAGATGGACCGGGGTGGTAGTAGTACAAAAGTGGACCGGTTTAGAATATATTTTGAAGGTTTTGCTGACATGTCTTGCTGGATGAGGAAAAGAGAGGAAGTTGAATGCCCATAATTGACCAGCATAGGGTAACTGCCAATCACATCTTCAAGCAAAAATGCAATCTTCTCTTTAAGGAAAAGGGATTACTAGTCGTTTTCCTTGTATATTGTCTTTGGGAGGACTAACTCATGTCTAGATGTGAGGAGATAGCAATGGATAGAAGGAGAGACAGATACCAGTCTGATGTTGTCTATGCCCAAAGCATACCAGCAACATGGGGAAGAAAATGCTGTCATCTACTTTATGCATGTGGGAGGCTGCAGTGAAGAATAAAGGCCAGGCAGAAAACATACAGTCTGCTTTTGCCACAATCAGGGAAGACACATCATCATTTTGCTTTCAACTTTAAGCTCTATGGCATAACTGTGTCAGCTTGTAACCACACTGGCATTTGGCAAAGTAGAATGAAATGAATTTTAATAAAATTTACAGTTATGTTACAAATACACCTCCACCAGAAGGTAAAACATATTTTCCCCTAAGACTCCTTTTAAATCAAGGGTTGAAGTTTTTGCTCCTCCCACACCCACCTTAATTTTCATACCTGCTCAAATTTTGGTACTAAATATATATTAAATAATTCCAGTGAATATTTTATGTGCTATAATCCAAGAATACCCAGCTACATAAATTCCTTTAAATTTTTTCATTTTCATAGTCATACTAAAGCTCAATATCAACTATTATATTTAGATCCATTTTGATAAATTAGTATTGGGTTCTTACTATAGGCCAGATACTGTGTAGATTCTGGAAATATAGATGTGACCAGTGTATGGTCCTCAGCCTAGTAGGAAAGAAAGAGACAAAATAAATACCTGTATTAGTAAATAGTGTCAAAATAAAAGAATGAATAATGTGCTATGGGAACACTGATGAACAGGCTGTAACTATTTGGGCGAGGATCTCAGGCAAAGTGATTGAGAAAGCTGACACTTGAACTGGACCATGACTGCTTAGGATCATGACAAAAAAGGAAAAGTGGAAGGAGAAAGCAAGTATTAGTCCGTGCTTGTTGCAGACGGTGGTAGTTCAAGACCAGTGGGAGAGGGGAGCAGTATAGCACAGTGGTCAAGAGCATAGTCTTTGCAACTACAGCTTTAGATCAAATACTGGTTCTACCACTTACTGTGTGTTACTGGGTAACCTACTTCATCTCTATGTGCCTCAGTTTCCCCATCAATAATGCTGGAGTAATAGCTATTTCACAGAGCTTTGTAAGGAATTACTACTTTAACACGGTATATTTAAGTAAAGCTTTTAGTACATAACAAGAAGTATACAATATTTGCTATGATTATACCAATAAAAAGCAGGCTGATATTTTTCTTATTTGAAGCATATTAATGAAAAGCACAGGACAACTTTTACAGAGTGATTTGGGCTTAAATAAATTATTATTTTTCAACTCCCTTGATCTCAAAAGTTAGGACTGAACTTACCAGGAAGGAAACTTTACTTTCTAATGACTATGTTTGTGGTTTGATATTTCAAAAGAGGTTGAATTGATAGTTTTAAAGCCTAAATGAGCCATGTGGCTTCACTTTGCTCTTGGCCACAGATAAACCCTCAGCCTTGGCTAACCAGGACGCAGGAGGCAGCCCACACAGTGGAAATGTATCTGCATTACTCATCGATTAGCCACTAGAAAAATAATTCAAAATCTTGTCCTAATGGCAGTGAAGTGGTGATGTTATTTTAATAAGTTAATTTAATGCTTTAAAAATATAAATTGAGTTACATTGCTCTTATGCCTACAGAAGAGTATTTAAATTGTAAGGGCTAAATTCTGGGTGATATTTAGGCATGCTTACTACATAGTAATACCTCATATTTGTATGGTAATTCATATTTCACACAAAAAAAATCTTTTCCATTGGCCTTATCGTATCCTAATTTCCAAGATGATAAAATACTGAACTTGAGAATCTTCAGCAAGACTTAAATGTGGTCATGGTGCAAAGGTGCCATGGAGAGAAATGGAAAAGTGTTGTGTTCAGGGAGGGGATAAATTACTAGAATTTTGCCATGGTAAAGCCCAACTTAATAAGAGGGACAGTGAAGAAGACCCAAAACTATGAAACTAGGGGAAACATCTCATGACATTGGAGTGGGAAAGGATTTTTTGCATAAAACTTCAAAAGCACAGGCAACAAAAGTAAATGAAACAAATGGGATCACATCAAACTAGAAAAGCTTCTGCACAGCAAAGGAATCAATCAGCAGAGTTAAGGGACAACCCACAAAACTGGAGAAAATATTTGCAAACTATGCATCTGACAAAGGGTTAATATCAGAATATATAAGGAACTCGAATAACTCAATAGCAAAAAAACAAATCATCCAGTTTTTCAAAAAGTACCAAAGATCTGAATAGACATTTCTCAAAAGAAAACATACAAATGGCCAACAAGTATATGACAAAATGCTCAACATCACTAATTATCAGAAAAATTCAAGTTCAAACCACAATGAGATATCATCTATTTCACCCTAGTTAGAATGTCTATTATTGAAAGACCAAAAAAAAAAAAAATTCTGGACAGAATGCAGAAAAAGGGGAACTCATACACTATTGGTGGATATGTAAATCAATACAGTCATTACAGAAAAGAGTATGAAAAAAATTAAAAATAAAACTACCATATGATCTAGCAATCCCACTTCTGGGTATGTGTCCAAAGGACATGAGATCAGTATGTCAAAGAGATATCTGCACCCTCATGTTTATTGCAGCACTATTCACAATAGCCAAGAGATGGAATCAACCCAAATATCCCTCAACAAATGAAAGAATCAAGAAAATGTAGTTTACATATACAATGGAATACTATTCAGCTACAAAAAGAATGAAGTTCTGTCATTTGTGGCAATATTGATGAACCTGGAGGATATCATGTTAAGTGAAATAAGCCAGGCACAGAAAGGCAAATACTGCACGATCTCACTCATATGTGAGATCTAAAAAAGTTGATCTCATAGAATCAGACAGTAGAATAGTGGTTACCAAAGGCTGGAGAGGGGAGACAGAGGGGTGGATGGGAAGAAATTGGTCAGTGGGTACAAAGTTACATTTAGATAGGAAGAATATGTTCCTGTGTTTTATTATACAGTAGGGTGCCTTTAGCTAATAATTCATATTTCAAAGTAGGTAAAAAAAAGGTCTTGAATGTTATCACCACAAAGAAATGATAAATGTTTGAGGTGATGGATATTCTAACTGCCCTAATTTGATAATTCTGCATGTATATATGTATTGAAATATCACACTGTACCCCATAAAAATGTACAATGATTCTATATCAATTATAAACAAAATAAAAAATTAAATTAAAAAAAAGCAATGGAAGGCAACTGATCATTCTACATATACTTCATCTAATCTTTTTTCCCTCTTTTCCTAGCAACCAGTAAACATGCTCTTATTGCTACCGCAGAAAACAGCCAGTGTGTCTTGTGCCAGCCATGCATTTAAATGGCAATGCAACACTTGTTGTTAAGGAGAACAGCCCTGTGAACTGGAGATGCCTCGCCTGTGGCTACTTTGTTGTGTTTAAACTGTCCTTTGTGCATCATTTATTCTTAGCACATTTGAGGGCAGCTGAAAACAAACTGATGAGTAAGTCTGAATATTGAGAGAGGTGAAGAAACGACATTTCAAAGGCAAACACTGAGACTTCTCAGCCAGAAGAAGCAGCAGCTGCTACAAATATAACAGATGACATTGGAAGCAGTGAGCGGAGTGGAATGTCAGTTCAAGAAGAGAGGCTGCCATCAGAGAAAACAATCCACTAAACACAAAAGCTACATGCCCAGGCGGTGCCGAGGGGACTAGTTCTTCTCCCAGCAAGATGGCTGGCTGAAAGATAAGTTGAGAACCAATGAAAATTATCATTATAGCAGAGAAAAAGAGAGAGAGAGGGGGAGAGAGACAGAGAGAGATTTAGAATGTATCTGCCTCCGTGACAGAAGAGACATGTTACACAGCATTCAAAGCCTGTAGAGTGTAGCCCCATAAGCTTCTTTCTTCAGAGCTAGCTGTGCACACCTCTTTTGGAAGCTAAAGGATTTTGCTTCATGTTCAGCGACCTTAAAGAAACTCTACTTTGGTACCTTTGATTCAAGAATTCCTTGCCAACACCTCTGGTTTTAAATCATTACTAATGATAGAGACAAGTGCCAAAATATTTGACTAGCTGTCCAAAGTATTTGGGAGTTTAAAAATACGGTCTTGATTGAAAATGCCATTTAGATATCAGTTAACCTTGAGGTCTTTCTGACCCATGCCCTCTGGAAGAGTTCATGGAAATAGAAACAAAGAGAATCAAAATGCACCTAACTCAGTGTCTGCAAGCCCCATGGAACAGCAAATCAAAGCATTGGCTCCAAGTCAGCCTGACATTTGAAAAGCAGCAGGGCTTACATCAGGTGAGATGTCATAGGAAACAAAAAGGAACTCAGGCAATCGCAACCTTACCTGGCCTTCGCTAGGAAAGAAGGGATGAAAAATCTGAGGTATCAATTTCTCAACATATTCATGGCAAATGCAATGCTTCCTGTTACCCAGAGAAGTTACAGAGGCCCAGTTTCCATTTGGCCATGTTACTGCTAACTGGGTTACCTTGCCTGCTTGCTGCGCAGTGAAGAGCCAACGCACCGAGACAGCAGGGTTGTAGCAGAGAAAGAGTGTCAAGCAAGGAGATGGGAGAAATTTCTCACATCCATCTCCCTGAGAATTCAGAGTCTAGGGCTTTTAAGGATGGTTTGCTGGGAAGGATGCTAACGAATCAGTATTGCTGATTGGCTGGGTTCAGGGTAAAGTCATAGTGGTGTAGAAATTATCTCCTGCACTGAGTCGGTTCCTGGGTAGGGGTCTCAAGACATTTGAATCAGTTCCTTGGTGTGGGCCACTGGCCTGTGTGGGTCAGCTGATCCGCTGGAATGCAGGGTCTGGGAGATACCTCAAAGACCAGCCTTAGGTTTCACAAGGATGATGTTATCTACGGGAGCAGTGAAGAAAGCTAAGAATCTTCATGACCATCAGCTGTGCGACTCCTGAGTAGTGAGCAATTACAAGAAAGTAAGCTAGGGAATGATGGCTGTTTTTTTTTTTTAACTACACATATAACTTTGCAGAATCCAGGCCCCACCACTGTTCCTACCTTGCACTCCTTTGTCAGTTTTACAAAGGGCAGTTTCAGTCATTCAGAAACCATGTATTGAGGCATCACTATGTACCAGGCACCACACTGGGGACTAGAAAGCAAGAGCAAAAACATAGTGCCTGATAACAGATACATGTATCTCCATGACCGCAAAGGAGTGCAATAAATATTCTAAAAAGGGATGCAGTGGTTTCAGAATGACATAAAGTAATTTTAAATAATCACTCAAAGAGGAAAGCAGTAAATAATAATAGTAATATAATGACAGAGAAAGGAGCCAGTGTTTTGGTAAAGATGAAAGGTAGATTGCCCCACTAATTGAGAGCACGCATAAGATAAGTAAGTTTAAGAGGGAATACGGTGAATTCAGATTTGAATATGCCTCTCAAATAAGCACAACTGTCCCCAAAATAACAACATTCCCCAATAAATTGAGTTTTTTTCCTTTTTCTACCACCATGATCACCACTGACATCATAACACATGAATAGCGAAATGAACAGACAAGAAACAGGATTAAAAAAGTGATTTGGCTATATTAAGGAAAAGCATTTAGGACACCTAAGGGTTCAGGGTACTTGCGCCAGACAATCAGAATTTTTTCTTTTTTTCCTTCCACATTCTCTACAATTCAATTATTAGGAATATGAGCTCTAGAATCTACATAAGTTCAGATTCTGGGTCTACCCTTTCTGCCTGGGTAAACTTGATGACTTACTAAGTCTTCTAAGGCTCTGTTTCCTCCCCTGTAAAACAAGGATCCCAGGACCTAGTTTATACGGTCGACGAGAGGATTCACGGGATCCTGCACATGAAAAGCTTAGTCCGGTGCCCGGCATACACAGCCGCATTCTTCCTGCTCTTGTATTTCTCTTATTCCTTGTACTTTCCATTTCCAACTCCAACCTCTTTCCCATGAAAAACTCCATAGAGTAAATTTATGAAAAAAGCTTTGGCTTAAGAAGACCTAAGTTTCAATTTTGGTGCTATCACTTATTACCTGTGTGTCCTTGCACAAGTTCCTTGGCCTTCCGAATTTAAGTTTCCCTAGCCGAAAATTGCAGATGTTAATAATGTCTTTCTTATTCGGATGTTCTAAGGAGTGAGTGAGATGTTATGTGTGTTGGATATTCTCTTTCTGCCCCTCCAAATCTACTCATCCGTCTTCTACACCCTTCTCTGCTATAGGTAGCTGGCATTTATCCACTGAACCAATGGGCAACCTTGCCCTTTGGCTTCTAGCTTGGACTGGCAGATAGAAGACACCAAAAGGATTCTGAGAAGACAGGAGAGTGTAGACAGGATATTTATTTCCCCTGTTCTCTCCCTGCTAGGTCTCTATGGGTGAACTCCATCAATCTGCTGAAGGTCACAGCTCTTCTTAAGCAGCCCCTTCTCCCTCCGAGTTCGGCTATCTACTCTGTGCTGTGATGCTTTGAGTAGGTAGTCAAGGTCTCTGCTGTTGCTAGTCCTGCACTGCAACAACCTTTGCTAGTTTCCCTAAAACAATCCCGCACACATCTTTGTAAGTAGTCTTTTTATTAAAGTCTCCTCAATTACCCCTGTTTGAATGCACCATCTGTTTCTTTCTAGTATCCTGACTGCTACAGCATGTAAAGTCCCTGGCACGCCTAGCTCCTAACAAATGAGTTTCTCCCTAAAAACAACGCCTGCCAATGACTTCCTCAAACTTTGCCTGGTTATAGGGTGGTGTTCACAGTACAGGAGAAAAGTCCTGATTCTGATAACCTGAATCTGGATAATAATGTAGAACCTCTGAAAAAGTGGAAAAATAATAGTCTCCATAGTAGAAAAATCTATATCCATCTTTTTTTTGGAAATATCGCACTGAACCGAATCTGTAGAAGGTATAGTTTACATCCTGTATTCTTACACATTGCCCCCTCTGTATATTGCTGTATAACATTTCCCTGTTCCTCGTTCTGACCTTTGGACGATTGCAGAGTCCTCTAACACATGAGAAAGAAGAGCAGATCACGAGAAGGAAGACCAAAGTTTGTTTTCTGTTACAGATCTGCAAAATATCACTCTCTAAAGGGATTTCTCCCAAAGACACTAGTTGGATGATTGGATAAAATCAGCACAAAAACAATTACAAGTTTATTAAATCCCTTAAAAATAGTATTTCCAAGTCCACTAAGGTTTTATATGGAATATAAAGTTCTCTAAATCTGTTTCTTATTTATAACCACTCTACCAGAATCTTCTTTAGTTTAAAATCAAAATATTCATATTTTGGTCTACAAAAAAGTATAATGAATGTCAAATTATGTAGCTGCCAAATCATATAGGAGCATTAGTTTTTTATGTGGCACATTTCTCCTATTTTGTTTTATTTTGTTTTTTCCTGTGCCCTGGCTTTTTTCCAACTCCATTGGCTTCATTTCTGTATTGGTTTTTTGTGTTCAAACATGCTTTTCCTAAGCTTTGTGTTATATTAGCCTCATTCCAAATACCAAATATTTTCAATTTGGACCCTTAAATATATGCAAGATATTAACTTCATGGTGCTGTTTCCATAACCCTTGACACTGCATATTTAAAAAGGGCTTTAAGAAATTCTAATAATTGTTCTTGGTTTTGAGAAAATATGTACTCGTAGGACAGCCACTTAAAGTGTAAGTAGTATTTTAAATCATTAGTGCTAACATGTGTCAGTGTGATATTTCTTTTATATGTTAATATAGGCAATCTCTTTGGATGTTTTCTAGGTTTTTTTATCTGCTTCACAAATGTTTTGCTTGCATATTTTAAGAATTGTAAATCTGACTAATGCACAGATAATAAATACTGATGTCTGTATTTTGTTTAAAGTTTATAAGCTTGATTCTTCCTTTTCTTCTACTCAAGTCCTTTTTGACTGAGTGCCTTCATCTTTGAGTGCCCCATGAGAAGCAAAAGAGTTCATGCTCCTGACATACAATAATACTCACAGGGCAGAATTCTTCCTTGTAGAGTCAACGGCATGCAATTTGCCCCTAGGAACCTGTAGCGTGCATCTACAAGGCCGTTCTAATGGGTCGGTTTACTAAGAAGAAATAAACAAGATGCTGTCAGATAAGATAGGGCTTTGAGGAAATGCATAATATTTTTTTCAGTTTGAGGCTCAATGTTTTCTTTCCCTCTTATTTTAAAATTTCCTTTAATGCTTATAGAGCCAAATCAAAGCAAAAGAATAGCCGGCAGTATAAAGACCCCTCGATCTCATCCTGCACCTCTCCCTCTCTTGCACTTCCAGAATTCATCAGTGCCTCAAATGTCTGACTGTGGAGCAGCCATAATAGGTTCTCCACTGTGCGCAGTCAGACAATTTCTCTAGCGGTTGGCCCAGTTCTTCACAGACAAGCCCAACACATAAGCTTTGCAACCAGACTGGTGCACTTGGATGAATCATTAAAAAGATATTGTATAAAATAATATCTTATAATCAAACGGTAAAGGTACTCTATGTTTAATACCCCTCAATACATGACTAAAAAAAAAGGTATAAATCCAGTAAGTTATTTTTTTGGAGAAAGTTTCTTGTGTACACTTTTAAAATATACATTCTGTCATTTGTAAGAAAAATATTATTATTTATTGCTTCGGATGGCAGCCAATGTATGAAAAAGGCAGAATCTGCGTGTCACCACATTTGATGAACTATGTAGTAGCCAGTTGCCATTCTCAATAGCCATAAGAAGAGAAATTGCAATTTTAAGATAATCTTTTTTTTTCTTTTTCTTTTTTTTTTTTTTTTTTTTGAGACAGAGTCTCAATTTTTCGCCAGGGCTAGAGTGAGTGCCATGGCGTCAGCCTAGTTCACAGCAACCTCACACTCCTGGGCTCAAGCGATCCTTCTGCCTCAGCCTCCCGAGTAGCTGGGACTACAGGCATGTGCCACCATGCCCGGCTAATTTTTTATATATATTTTTAGTTGTCTGATTAATTTCTTTTGTATTTTTAGTAGAAATGGGGTCTCGCTCTTGCTCAGGCTGGTCTCGAACTCCTGAGCTCAAACAATCTGCCCGCCTCGGCCTCCCAGAGTGCTAGGATTATAGGCGTGGCCACCGCGCCCGGCCTACATTTAGTTTTAATGTGTTTTATTTTAGTATTTTGAAAGCACACATTTAGATAGATTTACAAAGTCGGAACTGTACGACTCCAGGCCACGCTCTACATAGAAAAATCCACTGTGTGGCTTGGTCAGGAATTATTTTATCAACCCCCTGTGTTTTGACATCTAAATTGTTCTGTGTTCTTTGCTATTATAAACAACGAGATGACATTTATAAGTGTTTCCTTAGGATGGTGGCTCTCTAGATATCTATCATTGTGGAAATGTTTGCCCATTTTTAAAGTTCTTGAGACAAATGTCGATTGTTTTCTAGAAAGAATTACATGCAAATCAGCAGAATACCAAGGGTGTCAGAAGATGCAGGAATGAGGCTTCCGGGGCTCCCCAGTGGGGGTCCAATAGCCCCGCCTCAGTGGGTCCTGGGCAGTGGCCGTTATCCGCCATGATCCTGAGTCACTGGAGAAGCCCTGTTCACGGTGTGGGTGGGTGGGAGAGAGAGCTGGTGCCGGACCAAGCCTGCTGGGCAGTGCGGTTTAGAAAGCTGCCCTCCCAAACAGTTAAAGCTCCTGTGGAAGCTCAAGGTGTCGACCCCACGGGTACTCGGAGCTCGGGAGCTCTGCCATCCGAAGGACTCATGTTCTAGGCCTCCCAGATGGTTGAGGGTTGTAGCAGTTGGTCAGGGCCTGGACCAAGTCTGACTGCAGCTAGACCCGCCTGGAAGCTTCCATGTGTGCTCAGACCCTCGCGGGCTGACGGTGTCCCACCTCCAGCAAGCACAGGGCGCCTTTCCACGTGTGCCCCAGGGCCGCGGGGCCTGCACAGCCCAGAGGGGTGTGGGTGAGCTCCTGCCCCTGGAATTCTTAATGGCTGATGACAGGCTTTGGCTCTGACTTGGGTTGGCATGGGGTGGCAGTCTCAGGGGGCCTTCTGTGTGCCCCTGCCTGGGGAACCGGGTCCCCCTTGCCCACAGCTGCAGCTTCGATGAAGCCTTTTAGTGCTGGCATTTCGTCTTTCCTTTTGTTACTCTCCCAGGCCCTCCCTCCTGCTTCCAGGGCTCCCTGCTCTGCCCCGAGATAAATCACCTGCACCACATGCTTGTCTCAGGCTCTGCTTCTGGGGGAACCAGACGACGGTTCACTGCATGATCACATCCCAGCTACATGAAGGTGAGCCAAGACCTAGGATGACTCACATTATCTATTTTGTTTTTTTGAGACAAGCTGTCCTGTCTCAAAAAATAACATTTTTTTTTTGCACTCAGGCTGGAGTGCAGCGGCCAGATCATAGCTCACTGTAGCTTAGAACTCCTGGGCTCAAGCCATCCTCCTGCCTCAGCCTCCTGAGTAGCTGGGACTATAGGCATATGCCACCAGACCTGGCTAATTTTATTTATATTTTTTTAGAGATGGGGTCTTTTTATGTTGCCCAGGCTGGTCTCGAACTCCTGGCCTCAAGTGATCCTCCTGCCTCAGCCTCCCAACACACTATTTGAAGCCTTCTTGGAGGGAACTGTCAGAAACTCCACAGCTGCTGTGCCACTCAAACTGGGATGGTTCTAGAAGGAGATGCGTTTGTGTTGGAAGGCTGCACACAGACTCTTGCTCCCCTGGAGGTTGGGGGAGTGAGGTGTTCAGTTGCTGAGCTGGTTCAGGTTATAACTGGGGAAAGGGCCCACCATCCCATATGGCCTGAATCTGTGCCTCCCCCCAGCCTTGGTGGGCGGCAGCACTCGAGAGGGGAAGGAGGCTGGCGCCTTGGTTCTGCCCGGGCAGACGCAGGCCTGTGCTGAGCCTGCTTCCCGCCCCGCCCCACCTGCCTTGGACCTCGTGTTTTTCCATTGATGAGAAAAACAGTCGCGGCACGTTCCTGCGGGTCCTGCGGGTGGAGGAGAGAGTGTTCCCAAGTCTCTGGAATGTTGTTAGCACACAAACCACGACCACACCCTTGCTGGGAGAAGAGTCAGCTTCTGGTTGTTATAATAGACGGTAGCTATTACCAGCCCTAATCCTACAGAGGAGACAATAATGCTCACAGCTGACGACGACTGCTTGCTGTAAACCAGTCACTGCAATTGGTCCTTCCCGGCATTGGCACATCACGTGAGCTTATGATAGGTTCTGTTATTGGTCCCATTTTTCAGATGCAAAAACTGAGGCTTACCAAGGTGGGTGATTTGCTCCGAGTGGCACAGTTACTAAGTGGCAGTAGTTAACTAAGTGGGTCCTGAGGGCGCAACCACGGCACCATCACCTGCCACATCCTGAGCCTTTTTCTAGGCCAGGCCCGGTGCCTGGGCTGCACGGGCATCATTGCATTTTCATCTCATGATGACTTTCGAGGCAGGTACTGCTGTTAACACGATCTTAACAGGGGCGCAGGTGCGGTGGGCTGCCCTGGTCTCACAGCCGAGGTGTGGCGGGCCAGGCTCTCAAACCCTGTCCTGCTGCCCCTAGAGCCCTTGCCCTTTGCCGCCGGCTGCAGCTCCATGGCTGGGGCCCTAGGGAAGGAGGAGTCTTGCACTTGGGGCCAAATCAGCTGAGACCACGAGATGGGGTGATGCACTGGCCGTGGCCCCACCCGCCACCCTCCACTGGCCACAGAGCAGAGGCCACGTGGGCTGCGTAGGCGAGGCTGGGGCACGCATCGCAGGCGGCAGCGCGCAGCATGGTGCCGGGCACCTGCCGCGTCAGTCCACGCACAGCCAGGCCCTGGCCACGAGACTTCGGGCTACTTTGGAGTTGAAAAGCATCAAAGACATTTTCTCCAGGCCTCCAAAAAAGCACAATAACCTAGACAAGCTGATTAATAAGGATTTCTCCATAATTAAATTGTAACATTGTCATCTTCCCAATAAAAATGACATATTAGCATTTTTCTGTTCACCTGGAAATCCATCGCACACCTAGAAAATACAGAGACAGCCACGAGCGTTCAGGGTCATTTGCTTTGTTCATGGATTCATTGCTTTAGTCATCAAATGTCCTCGCTTGGAGCCTCGGGTCCCCAGGCCAGCCCTCAGGGCCCTCACAGTCTACAGGGGGAGATGCCGAAGTCTGTGGGGCAGCTGTAGAACTTGGACTATATTGGTCAATTGGCTGATTAATTCGTTCGTTGAATATTTATTGAGCATCCATGTGTATGAAATTGATATTTAAATTATTCATCTCTTGCATTCATTTATTAATTTTAGAATTGGAAAGTGGCTTGTGATATGTGTTCTATAAAAACCCAACAGATTTGTGACCTTGTTCATTTCTGGGATAAAGATTATCTCCTACAAATCAAAAGTGAGGTTAAGGTTTTGAGTCGTGCCCCGTAACGATGTATTGCTGAGCGAGAACTGGGATCCACCCCTGTTTCTCCACTCTGACTTCACATTAGAATCGAATCATCTGTGCCCCTGGGCAGCTGCTCCAGGTCAAAGGGCAGGACGCTGGGTCCAGATTCCAGTCCTGGAAACCAGTCTGCTTCCCAGAGCCTCCCCGTGCCTCATTAACGCCCAACGGGATGCTCCCTGTGGATTCACAGACGTGACACTGTGACAGCCACCTCGGCCCCTGCATGACCCTCAGGTGAACCAGGTGAGGCGAAACCCATCCGCGGGCCTCAGGCAGGTGAGACGCACTCCCGCCGAGCCGGGATCTAGGCGGTTGGCAGTAGGTAGTCTTCGAGCCTGCAGAGGTGCGGCCTGGGGTCGAGCCAGGCCTCAGCGTCCCTTCACTCTGGGCACACCCGTGCCAGCCTGGGTGCAGAGAACCGCCGATTCCAAGATGTCCCTTTGCCACTGACGTGCTGATTTAAAAGAATCACAGACAGCGGTTTATTGATTGCTGAAGTCGTTTCAAATGGCATTAGGCGCCTAAATCAAATTTGCTGCAGCTTCTCCTTTTTTAACCACCTCCAGAGCACAGCGTTGCGTTAACTCGCACACACAGAAACCAGCTTGCAGAGAATGCCAGAAGGACCTCAGAGTCATGCAATTAACTCAAAGTCTTTATTGATTATTATTAAAATTATATTAATAAGTTATAACGTGGTAGGACCAGGGGCCACTTCTACCGTAATGGGGGGTTTATCCTCCCAGCAGTCCTGGGAAGGGAGGGCAGGGTTATTACAGCCCCACGTGTAGGAAAGGAAACATACTGAGAGGGCTGCCCAGGTCACACACCTGGGGACAGGGGAGCTGCCGTCCACCCAGGCCCGTTGGCTCCAGATCCAAATCGGGCATGTTCTCCAGTCTGCTGGTGCCATTCACGAAGCCACCGTGTGATCCATGCTGGGCTCATTCTAGGCGTTTTTAGTCTGTCACCAGGACTTAGTGTGAGGTGAGGAGTGAGTTTGGGCCCCGGGCCCCTCCCTAACCCACCAACAGCATTCCTGGGAGTAATAGGGGGGGCCGAGATAGAGAACACCTGGTGAAATTTGCATTTCAGGTAAACGAGGAATACTTTTTTTAGTATATCCCACGTATTACATGGGACACACTTATATTAAAATTTATTTATCTGAAATCCAGATTTGACTGGGCATCCTGTACTCGCGTTTGCTAACTCTGGCCCCTGAAGGAGGGGGCGATGCCTCTTGCTACTTGTTCCCTCTCAGCCCGGAACCTCTCACACCAGGACAGCCCACGCGTCCCTCCTCCCGGGAGTGCGGTGCACAGAGAGACTCCGGGTCACGGGGGAGGCATGGGTGCCGGATGCCCTTTCGGGAGGGGCTCTGTTTTTGGACATGGACTTGGCCCCCGCTTTGTCCCCAGCTGGTAGCCTGGCTCTTTTGGAGAGAAGGCCCAGGGTAGGGCCCGCCTCAGCCTTGGGCTTCACTTCCCTATGCCTCAGTTTCCTCATCTGCAAAAAGACGGTGATCATGGTGGCTGCTCCCCCAGGGTTGTCTCGAAAAGCTCTTGGCGCAGAGCCTGGTACTCGCTAAGTACAGACGAAGGATCTGTTAACACGACGAATCCTACGGGACCAGCCCGGGCGCCCCGAGCAGGGAGGGGGAGCGGCCAACCCAGGCCCAGCGGCCCACGGAGCGCGGTGAGATAATGCGGATTACTGGGAATGGATAAGCGTCTTTTCTCAGGAAACATTATTTCTACATATTTTAAAAGAAACATGATACCTCCTGTTTATCTGCTTATTAGAATTCTGGGCTTGGCGGGATTTTATCAGGCCTGAATGGCAGTCTCTTTGCAGAGGAAGGATCACTGTTGTTAAAGAAGGGCCTTAACGTAAAGCCCTCTGAGACCCTGGCCGTCATTCCAGCCCTGGGTGGGGTTAGTGACCCCCTCTATGGCCCTGTCTGGTCTCTGGGGACCTCTTGGGCCTAATCACAGCTCGTGGCACTGAGTGGGGATGGTCGGCCCCTAGGCCCTGCGCCCGGCAGGCTGTGAGCGCCCTGGGGCAGGAGGCAGGTTGAAGCTATTTCTGTACCCAGCCTTGGGCCTGGCCATGTGCGAACGCCCCAGTGTTTGCTGACAGGATAGAAGACAAGGCAGGTGGTCTGGACGGGATCCTTGGGGCTTAGAAAACTCCAGGGCAGAGAGATCCCTGGAGGGCGGAGGGAGGGGTCCTCGTGGAGGTCCCACGCACTTGAGTGACTGTTCCTTCTGCTCCACATAATTTTCTCTGACAGCCTCAGATGCTACCCAGCAAATTCCCTTGCCCGGGGATTACTGGGCCCTCAGCCATAGGAACATTTGTTTTTCTTTAAGCAGCGGATCCTTTAGCAGGGATGACAGAAGGTGAGATGGGGTGGTGGCCTTATGATTGCAAACTATGTGCCATGTACAAAAAAATGGTACTTTTGGACCGTTTTATATATATTTACTCGTTTAATCCTCACAACTCTATAAGGTGGGTTTCATTATTCCCATTTTACAGATGAGGAAGATGAGGCTCAGAGAATTTAAGTGACATACTCAAGGTCATACAGCCAGCAAGGGGTGGAGTTAGAACTTGAACCCAGGCCACCCCGCTCTGCCGTGTGTGCCCCTGCATACCTCATAGTAGAGCCTACCTCTAAGCCCTCCGAAATATTTACTGTCTGACTTTGCACCAGAGGCCTCCTGAGGGCAGCTCCTACTCATCACAAGCCAGCAAGTCTTCTCTGAGCACCTCTCCACGCCAGCTTCCAGAGTGGGCATAGGGGTGCAGAATTCAGACACGGTTGAGCCCTGGAGGTGCCTGTAGTCTCGGGAGGGAACCAGCCCGGTGCGACTAGAGCCATGTGTGGCGCGCACCAGGGGGAGGTGGCAGCCAGGTCCCAGATGCCCCCAGCCACAGCTAGATTGGCAGCAGGATACTGCCCGGCCCTGGCCTCATCCTCACCCCACACCCCCAGACCTCTCCCACGCCCTCAGGCCAGGCCTCAGCTGACCGGTTCCTCCCTGTTTCACAGTCACCTTCCTGTCCCCTCCTCCCGCCATCCCCACGGCTGGACTGAATGGCCCCATCCAGTGGGGGCAGCGGCAGGGCCCTGGCAACCCATGACCTTCTGCTTCCTGACACCGAAGTCACCCACGAGCCCATCCTCCAGGGACAAGGACCTTCACTTTGTAGCACGTACCTTCCATTCTTCCTTCTTTGTTTCTGTCTGTCGGTCTCTCAATACATGTAGTTGGATCATCCTGAAAGAGATGTTTGATCCCTGCCAGTAAACCCACATCTGGGGCGGCGGACCCGTCACTAATCGTGAGATTTACTGCATCAATCCCCGGGTTAGTGGAAAGAATGATCCGTTCCTGGGGAGGCCCAAGCAGCTGGGGCCACGAGGCGAGCTCCGCCAGCCAGAGAAGGACACGACTTCTCTGATCACGGCCTCGTCCCCGGGGCTGGGAAGGCTGGCCGCGGTGGGACTCTGTCTTTCTGAACATCCTGGGAGCTCCTCTTGTTCTTACTGTCAATTGACATGTTCCATCTTGAAGCTAAAGTCTACAAGAACATAAGTTCTTTGAAACCAGGTACAGCAGGTGATTTGGGGAACACATTTCACTTTCAAGGTGGATTATAGTCAAGTGAATATTGGGAGCGGTTCGCTTTGTCTTTCTGCGTACATGAAAGAGGAAGCTGGTTACCACGAGCACATTCCCGTCATTTACACGGCCATTCAACCGATTGTTCATTGGAAGGTTATTTGCCGAACGCCCGCTATATGCCAAGCTCTGGACCAGGCGGTGGGCCGAGACACGCTGACACTGGTGCCTGCCCTGGTGGCCCCCAGCCTGGCCAAGGACCACCACAGCCAGCACCGACAGGGTCCTTCCTGACGCCCTCATTGGCCTGCAGGGGGCCGTCTGGAGGAAATGATCCCGCAGCTGCAGCAGAGCACAGAGCACAGCCGCGGGGTTGGGTGTCTTCTTTCTCCCCCCAGGAGGGAGTGATTAAGAGCCTGGATTTAAGCCCCTGGCCTGGCCTCTTCCTGGCTGGGTGGCCTAGGGCAGGTTACTTATCCTCTCTGAACTTCAGCTTCTTTGGGAAAACAGGGCTAATTGTCATACCCACCTCATAAGGGTGCCGTGAGGATGAAAGGAAACCGCGTGTACGGCGCTCTGCACACGGCTGGCACCCTGTGTGCACACACAGTCGCAGGCACACTTGCCGTTATACTTACCGAAAGCTTCTGCACCCGTGGGTTGAAGAGTGTGGCTTCACACGAGCTCCCGCCCGTTGTCACGCTGTGCCGTCTCGGAGGTTCCCGCGGGCTCCGTCCCGCCGTGCAGGGCCCTTTGCTGCCCGAGCCCGGCTGCCCGGCAGAGGCTCCCACCAGGCAGGCATCGAATAAAACACTCCTCAAATATGCAGGGCCTCTGGACCCTTGAATGAGGTCTTTTGACAGAACCCAAACTTCACAGAACAAATCCTTTTAATAAAGGGATTTGTTCTGTGACGTTTGGATTTGGTCGAGGGGCCTCACTTGGGGATCTAGAGGGCCACGTGGCCTTCAGGCCGCCGGTTCCCCACCCCTGCGAGGGGCTTTCCTGCTGCCTGCCCTGGGGCAGGCTCTTCCCACTCTCTTTTTGTCCTTGCAGCCTGTCCTGCCAAAGCCCTCTGTCTGGCTCGTCTCTGGAGCCACACTGTCCAGGAAGGCTTCTTGGATTTCCCCTTTTAAGCACTTCGCCTGTCCCCACCCGGTTCCTCTCAGCTGGGCAGAGATTGGGCTTTCCTGGGCCCGTGCCTGGCGCAGGTAGGGGCTCCCGCAATGCTGAGCCTGCCTGCAGCCGGGGTGTGGACAGCTGGACACTGGCAATGGTCACAGCAGGATGTGGCGGGCGTGGCGGGTGTGTGCCAAGAGGGCCCGAGGTCCGAGGTCAGAGGAAGAAGCAGCTGCTTCCACTTGCCTGGCTGGTCCTGGGCCAGCTCAGTGCCCCGGGCTGGGACAGGCAGGGCTGAGACCCTGGTTGGACGAACAATGCTGAGTGGACAGAGCCCGGGTCTGGGTTTGTGTCCTCATTTGCCTCTGCAAAAGAGCGATGACTTATGTTTTCAGGGTGCCGTTGGAGAACGTTTTCAGTTTTGTAAACATCCCCTGGCAGGAGGGCCGACCTGAGGGCTACGCTTCCTCTTCTCGGCACTGCTCGTGGTGGCTTTCCAAGCAGCTGTCCTGTGCTGTCCTGCCGTGGGCCGCTGGCTGCCATGAGAGGGCCAGCGTGGGGGGGGACGAAGTCTGAGGCGTCCTGGAGCTCATGGTTGGGGGAATCGGGACGGATGTATGGTTCAGGACCTCAGAACGCTCCTCTGAGTCACCCAGGCTGAGGGGACTCCTCGAGGACATCCCTTAACTCCTAACCCCTGTCCCACGGCGCCTGGCTCAGACCACAGCAGGGCCTGTGTGGCTGGCACTGCATGGACACCAGGCTCTGTGAGATGCCCCGGGGCAGAGAGGGTTTGTCATCTAACCCTTTGTCATGAAGTCCTGTTCATGGAGTCCCATTGCCCAGTAAGTCACACTTTAAAGGTGCCTGAGAAGTCCTGCAGTGAAGAAGCTTGTGTGGCTTTATTTAAACCAGGGCTCGGCAAATATTCCCATAAAGGCCCACATGATAAGTACTGGAGGGTCCGCAGGCCACACGCTCTGTCACAATGACTCACCTTGGGTGCCGTAGTGTCAAAGCAGCCAGCCAGGGACAATACCTACCCCAGTGTCCCAATCGGGCTTTCTGTACACAAGCGGGAGGCGGGCTGGGTTTGGCCTGGAAGCTGTAGATTGCTGACCACGATTTAAATCATCCCCTTCTCCCTCCCTCTCCTCCCGTCTTCCCGCCCCCCCCCCCCACTGTTTCGAGGAGGCCGGTTATGTGCTAAGAGCACGTTTGCACACTGCCCCTTGTCCTCAGGTCGGGGTGGGGACGTTTCACGCACGGGATCCATTCTGTAAGTTACCGTGTCATTCACAGCTTGCCTAATGCGAGGCCTGTTTCCCACCGCGCAGACAGAGGACAGGGTGTGATTGCTCGCCAGCTGCGCGCTGCGCACACGGGCACCACGGCAAGCCCAGTTACGGCTCATTCGGCCAGCAGGTTTGCAATGACGCAATTATTCTCACATTTTAAACATTTTAAAAGGGGGGATTTGCGTTATTTTAAATTTTGCACACAGAGAGGCTTTCTTTACATTTTTATGCCACATTTTCTCCAGAATTCAAATCACCCAGGATGCACCACACACCTGTTGGCACCCCAAGGGCTGTGGGTCCCCGGCACCCACTTTGGGAAACATCGGTCTGGGGTTTCACAGTGACAGGGTGCTCTGGCAGCTGCTGCTGAGTCAGGCTCCTGCTGCTGGGAGCTCCCAGCCGAGCAAGGCCAGAGCACTGAGCCCAGAGTTGGGCGAGCCCCGACGCTGGTGGGCATGGGTGATGGCGTCCTCTTTCCTGCTCTCCTGCCCTTGGCCCCGGCATCTCCGCAGAGCCTCAGCGGGACCTGCAGCTGGGCACCCCCAGGCCTCTGTCTGAGACCCTCAAGCCAATCTTTGCCATCGATTGGCTTGGTGAGACTGGTCCTCCTTGAATTTTCATCACTGCTGAGTCAAGTGCTTTGGAAAAGATTAAAGAAAATCCTAGTATTGGCTTTCATTTAATTTCGTTTTGTTAAAGTCTGCCAA